>JAHDVE020000143.1:0-23268 GCA_022606495.2 Halesus radiatus | reverse complement strand
TGAGAACAATAGATGGGGTGTACGGTGGGTACCGAGGTAGTGTTATAAATCACAAAAATAGTCGAAGATAACGGTACATATAACGGTATACATGCAACACTAAGACGAAGAATAATATTTTTTTTAGTTTATTTCACTACTCTTTGGTGGTCGGACGTTGCTAAAAGCTAAATATCGAGTACATAGATATTATATATATATTACGTACATATTTACATTTTATTTCAGTGGTTAAAAGTTAAAATACTTTTGATAAATTTTCGATGAAACAGACATTTTTACCACGATTGTGATTGAAAGTTTGTTATTTTTTTTAGTTAGTTATATTATTATATTGTGTTTTATCCCATAAGAAAAATGTCTCACCACAATGAAGATAGTGACCAAGAAATATACGCCGACAATTTATCCGACATATCGTGTGAAAGTGATTTTGATAGTGATGATAGCGATCAAGTTGATGATGAAGATATTATTCCACTGTATACAACATTTACCCGCAGGACCATTTCGTCCAGTTCTGACGAAGAAGAGGTTGATGGTTGGTCTATAAATGATAATCCCCCAGTTCTTGAAGATTTTTTGGGTATTCCTGGAATTACCTTGAATAATCCTCCAAAAACGCAGATGGATGTGTTGAAATTGTTCATAGACGACGATTTTTTTAAGTTTTTGGTTATCGAATCCAACAGATATTATTATCAAAACATCGACCGACTAAAATCACATACCAAAGGTATCAAATGGAAAGATATCACCATTCCGGAAATGAAAAAGTTTGTAGGTCTCATAATATTCATGGGGTTAGTACGGAAAGATAGACGGAATGAATATTGGACCACAGATCCTGTTTTAGAAACGCCGTTTTTCGGTAAAACAATGTCAAGAGATAGGTTTAACCAAATATGGCGCGCTTGGCATTTCAATAACAATGAAGATATTACTGACCCATCTGATCGTCTGGAAAAAGTAAGACCTATAATCAATCACTTCGTTGAAAAGTTCAAAAACATCTACAAGCCAAAACAGCAAGTCTCATTGGATGAAGCCATAATACCGTGGAGAGGAAGACTATTCTTCAGGGTGTACAATGCTGGAAAAATCATAAAGTACGGGATTCTCGTGAGAATATTATCCGAGAGTGATACAGGATATATCTGTAATTTTGAAATTTACGCTGCGCAAGGACTACGATTGATTGAAACAATCCAAACTGTAGTTTTGCCATATACTGATGTCTGGCACCATTTGTATATGGATAACTATTATAATAGTGTCGACAATACTGTTGCGCTTTTACAGAAGAAAATAAGGGTTTGTGGAACCATTAGAAAAAATAGAGGCTTACCTGAATGCCTAAAAAAAACGGATTTACAGAGAGGAGATACAATATTCCGTCGGAAAAATGATATATTGTTACAAGTTTGGAAATCCAAGAAAGAGGTATCTCTCATATCTTCTATCCATTCTGCAGAAATGAAGGAGAGCCATAATGTCGACCGAATGACGCGACAAAAGATTATCAAGCCAAATGCCCTTATTGATTACAATAAGTTTATGAAAGGCGTCGATCGTGCCGATCAATATTTATCGTATTACAATATTTTGAGAAAAACCACGAAATGGACAAAACGTGTGGCAATGTATATGATAAATTGTGCCTTATTCAATTCTTTTGTTGTATACAACTCCATTACAACTAAAAAGATTAAATATAAAAGATTTTTATATGACATTGCCTTCGAATGGACTTCCGATTTGATTCATGAAGAAGTTATTTCTGAAGATCCGGGGCCATCGACATCTTCGTGGAAAAGGGCTCCTTCTCGTGACCCTCCTGGAAGGCTTTCCATGGACATGCGCAAACATGTGATAGCCAAAATTGAAAGCAAGGGAAAGAAGAAATTTGTTCAAAGGAAATGTCGTGTCTGTTCAGCGCGCAAGGTGCGTAGTGAAACATGCTTCATATGCAAATTTTGTGAAGTTCCCCTACACAGGGGCAAATGTTTTGAAAGATATCACACCCTAAAACAATACTAATTTTTATTTTACATTTAGAAATATTTTTTGTGTATAATTTGTAAAATAAAGGATGTTATGTAAAAAAAATTTTTTTTTTTTTTTTCAAAACTTTCCTGCTTTATGTGAAATTCTGCACTAGTTTAACGATGAAGAATACATTTTTAAATATAATAAAATAAAATGAAATAAAATAAATAATTTGCAAAAAGAATTGTTGAAATCAAACAAATATTTTTGAAGTTATCGCAATTTTTCTAGAGGTCTACGTTAGCGCGAAATTACGCGAAAAATCACCCGTTCGCAGCACTAGTACGCGGCCGAAAACTGCCCGATCACATTGTGTTAAACAACATCCAGTCAATCGGTATCCGAGTTACAAACATGTGGTATCGTTGTTTCAATGAATTTTTCACAGATGGCGCTATCGTATTTGCTAAGCACAAAAACATAATAGTTTTACATAATATGTGTATTCTTTTTGTCACTGCTTGGAGAAGTGAACACAAAATAATAGAATATAACATAATTTAAGTGTATTATAATATTTTAATTGAAAAATGAGGCGAACCAGGTTCACTCGGATTTTAGTCACAGTTTTACGATTGATTTATCATGGATATAAAAACTAGTTTGTAAAAGATGTCAAATTTACATAATTCAGTATTCATAATTCGAAATGCAGTGCTGCAGTACAGACGCGACAGTCATTGTATATACCATAACATCACACACTTAACGGCGGTTCGCAAATATCAACATTGTGACGGCTTATATCTTCGGTACTATTTGGTATTTTCAAAAAATTCAAAAATTTCTGTCCTCAGCATGTTCTAAATGTAATCTAATGATAATTTGTAATACAGAGAGTATGGCGATATCTATTATAATATTAAGTAGGTGCATGTAATTTCTCATGCGCATTAAATGTATAATATATTTGTAATGTACAAGAAATTCGACGGCCTCCATGGTCGAGGGGTAAGGCTCTCGACTACGAATCCGAAGGTCGCGGGTTCAAATCCCGGCATGCGCAAGTAAATTTTATTTAAGTAATTTGTACTGTTTCACAATTAATTCATTTAAAAATAATATATAGTATATTCACGCACATTCCCGAGTGGTAGATACTCTCAGTATCGCCCTAGTGAAAGACTATCATTCAGAATCGAAACGTTGCTGAAAATGGCTTTAACTATGTTCGGTGACCAGCTCTGAGTAGCCAGGTACTTCCCCACTCCATTCAGCCTCACAGCTTACCCCAAATGGGGATGTCATAGACCCACTGGCTTCGAGCAGTTGGGAGCTAGAACTTTTGATGATGATAATGACCTCTGATATAATTTGAGTGTAACTTGAAAGAATAAAACCAGCACACGGGCTTCTGTTTCTTCCCAGGTGCAGAACTAACTTACCAATGGTGATGCCTCTGGGAAGACTTACAAGGTTAATTAACTGGGTCGCGGGAAATGTGGATATTTTCCACATGACCTACAACAATTTTTAGCATGAACTAGCTATTATGTACCTACTTGTAACCTTTTTAAAACTATTTTTGTAGCTTTATTTATCTATATGTTTTATAATTATGCTAACCATATGTTTTGTAATTTTTTTATCGCTTTTCATTGTATTGGTGTTTATAATTTTACTGTTTTAGGAAAATAAATATAACTATGAGCAACTCGAGTAAGATGCGCAATGAGAGGGTGTCTTCTAGGTAGTACCTGGGTAGAGTGGCTCCAGTAACTCGGTGGTCTATGAAGGTCTTCATGTACTGTGGAAGTTCCACGTTCTTCTCCAGCCATTCCGTTGTTTGTTCCACTGTCCAGTTGTGGACCTGAAACAAAAACATAACGATTTATTTTATCAAGCATACTTAATTCACCATCACATCAAAATGCTACCCAGAGGCAGACCGAGGAAGAGGCGGATGGAGTGTGTGGAAAAGGATTGGAGCAGGACGCGTTGGACTGAGGACTGGAGGCGAATGGAGAGGGACCACAGCAAGAGGAGACCAAATCCAACCTGGGATGTAGCACCATGATGATGATGTCTCAATCCACTATCTTTCCCGTAGCAGTAGCAACAATGATTAATAAAAAAACAAATCAAAATTGGAGAGCAGTCCGCCATAGAGTGGTGATACCAACCCTGATGTATAGCAGTGAGGCATGGAACTGGTACAGAAATGATGAAAATAGACCGAATGCTGTAGAAATGAGATCCCTGAGGCGAATATGTGGTATAGCCATGTATAATCATGTGTTATGATTTGAAAAGAATGCAATGCTGATGTAAGCGTAATGAGTAAGATTAAGAAAGGGACACTTAGATGGTTTGGGCATGTAGAGCTAATGAACAAAGAAAGGAGTGTAAGGAGAATATATGATGTGAATGTGAATGGAAAAAGCCAGAGATGCTCGTGGAAGACATGGCACGATCAAGTGAATCAAATACTTGAGTCGGGCCATGTAAGAAGTCGGAATAACAGAAGAGAACGTATGAATGAGAATGAAGCAAGAAGTGTATGACAAGATCGAGTTGTTTGGCGTTACGTCCTCTCTGCCTACCGCTGCGGCGAAACGGCGTGATGATTAGTTAGTTAGTTTAGCTTCTGATCAAAATTAATTATGCTTTTTTAACCCTCCAAAGATTTTACAGCTCCGCCACGGGATTTATCGAATTATTTATCTTCAGAGCAGGGCCTCATATTCAACACTATGTAACTGTTTAAGCCCCGGAAATGTTCTTTTTAAATCTTATTTTCTATATTTAGGGCTTACGTTTGGTTTCCCATGCGACAGGATTTTTTTTTTAATGTACCTTTTCCCCCTTCTTTCAAAAAACAAAACTATACAATCGTTAGCTTCAGAGCTGTGTTATACCTTTGCATATATGTTTTTTCCTGAATGCACGATCATTTCAAGCCATGCTGAAAGTGATAAGCCACCTAGGCATCCCCAAGGTCTAACCTCGGATAGGGGAAAATTTTAAGTATCAACGATTACAAAGCAAACTGCTATAGTAGCTATTTACTTCAGTAGGAATAATAATGAATGATTCGCATTACACAAGAGCCTAGTGAATTAATTTATTACAAAAGATAATAATATATTCATCTAAATATTACAGACTAGGTCCAAGGTTCATAAATAATACTATCCGACAAAATCTTTTAATTCGGGTAATCCAATAGTTGTTAATATTGTATTACGACATTGAAAAAATAATAATTTAAAGTGTGATGTCGCCAATTTACATAAAACCTTCTATGTGAAAAAATAGTATTTTTATTTTATTTTTGTTGATAAGCAAAACCGGTTTATCTTTTCAGTGCGTTATGGCAAGAAATAAGGTAAGGTAAGGAGGTAAGCTGGTAATAACCTAGTTAACACTTAAGATGTCTCAATAATAATGGGTTCTCGGAATTTTCCAACCACGTCTTAGAAACAGACCACTCATTCAATAAAAATACAGCCACTAGTTTACTGCATAAAAATGGAATAGGCATTAGACTAGATAACTTAGAAGCGTTGGAAATAAGTAAAGCCAAAAACACAAATAGTAGACTCATTAATAATCAAATAAATTTAAATAAAAGTCCAATTCATAAATTATTCCCAATAAACAAAGTACATTCCCTTCCCGGTCAGGTACCTGCTGACCCCCACCCTTGGCCCTTCACTCGCCAGTTTTTATCAATCTATAACACATGTATATCTTAGTTCATAGTTTAGTTATATACTGCCCTGAAGAAGCTACGGTAGTGGCGAAACCCGGTCGGCAAAAGTATTACCGCTTCATATAAAAAATAAAAAAATAATTAGTCATTCATATCTAGTCACTAACCATCGTAGTTATCAGCATATCGAGCAACATATATACAAGCCTTCATGAATCAACCAACCTAGTATGAATAATATCTAACAAATGTCAAATTATACAAGAAAACTATTTTTTACATTAACCTTCGGAACATCGAGCTCCCACAGCCTAATATTTCCGTAGTGTACCAAGGGTAAAATTTTGTGCATAGTCTGCCATGCACCGAGTCTATTTTCGTAAAAACTTACTTGTTTTTTCCAAAATTATGATTTCGTAAATTGTACTGTTTTGCCAGATAATGTGTTTAGATATTTATAAAAAAATGTATACATATATCATAAGTAGTTTCCCCAGAATAGCTATTTATATTCAGAGAAATGGTTTTTTGACGTTGCGGATCAGATACGACGGCGTTCAACAGATACAAATTTTGCGTATCCGTTGGGCAATCTCAGCGCACTAGACGTTAAAGAAATGCAAACTCAACCGATATCAGTCACTTCGGCAGATATCCGGAAATTAATACGAAGCAAAGTTACAAAAAAATACTCTTTTTTTGTAGTTACAAATACAATTTTGGTTGAATGGCAACAATGTAATTATCCTTCTGTAATGTTACAGTGTGGTGGAGATTTGTGTTAATATTGTAACAGATAATAAATACTTAGACACTAACAAACGATAATGATTGATCTCTAGCCAAGACATAAATGCACATCAAATACAGTAAACTTTAAATAAAAGCTTTCAGTTTTAACTTCAATTTTATATTTGTGAATACAGCATTAAAATACACCCTCCCCAGTGGTGATTGACATACTTTAATTCGAGATTCGAAGTAGAAAAATATGTTGACGTAAATTTAAAACAAAAAATGAGTAAGTACTTAAGTTGGGTTGTTTCAAACTCTCGTTACATCTGATAACCATCAAACCACCGTTCGAATGTCAAAAATTCAAAATGGCAACATTTTTCGCATTTTTTACAATAATTTATTGCTTTTTTATAAGTTGCTTTAAAGACTTGAGCTTTGAATCTACAGTAACAATATATTCCATTGCATATTCCATTGCATATTCCGTATGTACACCCGCCAAAAAACAATTAATTTAAATATTTAAAAGCATTACGTGTTAAAAGTGTTTTTTTCTAAAATATTTAAAGTAGCGCCGCCATCTGTGGTCAAGCATTACGTTTCGTTTAGTCTTAAGGAACATTTATTAATAAACCAAATGCGTTTTAATTCTTCAGTAGCCCCATTCATGCTATAAAATCAAAATGATGAGAGTTTCCAACGACTATTCAACATCCTTTAAGCAAACGTCACGGCTCTCAATGTTACAGAATGAATGGGACTAGTGCTCTTATTTGGTGCACATAATGATCGTGCCATTATATTTAATTGAGGATGATCACTATAATATGAATATGATTGCGAATAATCTCCCATCAAATATCAATATAAAAACCTGTCCTTGAATTTATGCGCGGATGCAAAGTAAACTCAAATATAGAAAAATTACATTCACAAAAATATTGTAATGTTAAAATCTAATTACGCTGGTTGTTGCAGTGGGAATATTGTAGCAACACTCGCCAAGCTATCACAAAGGTTAAGCAACAATTATTATAGATATCAAGGCTTAAATAGATAATAATAAATATATAAATAATAACGTAGTAATAATATTGAAATGAATAATATCCGTATTGATTGAATTGATTTAAAACCTGCAATTATAAATTAACTTTTGTTGATATTTTTGAATTATTTATTTATTTATTAAGTGATTCTGATAGACAGACATATTAATCCATCCTCCCATTGTCATTGTGGTGCAAGACGATGAGTCGAGATGCCGGCCTCAGTTGGTGGGCAGACGCATCCGCCGCAATGACCAGGACCCACATCTCATGAACCGGGGCACCCATGCTAAGTCACCAAGCGTAACGAACCACTCGGAGTTACCTATGGTAGAGGTGTTGGTTATCCAATGAATTGTTCCCGAGGCGGTAGTGCCCATACCTGCCTCCCAAATTAAGATGAATGAATGAAGCAACGAGTGTGTGCCAAGATTAGTTGTATTATTAGAAATGTTATAATATGCTTTCTCCTTTTCTCTTTTTCTGTATCTTATATTATGCTTTATGTTCTTTTTTCCTTGTTTCTTTTTATTATTTAGCATCTCTACCAATAATAATACTTGGATGACTTGTATAGAGACGTTTTTGTGCAAAATCACCTCAAGGGCGCTGTACAAATACTACTTGCTAGGGTTTATCTTATTATGCACAGATACAGAAACATACTTACCTGGTAGGTCACTCCAGATTAAAATGTTAAATTACAAAGTTTTCGCTTGAGATGATATGATTTTGCACGCACAGGACACAATATTAGAAAAAAACTGCACATTGCATGATATTGCAGTTACTGTTTAAATCCTATTTGTCATTGATATTATATTTGTTAGAAAGTTATTGGCAAAAGAAGAGTAGGTATTTATTTGCGATTTTTGATAATAATTATTTACAGTTACAAATATTTATAATTACTTAGAATGTTGCGGACTATGAAAAATTAGCTTCGCTATGTTAATTAGGTATGCAACTGAACCATTCATGGATATGACTTTCCGAAGAGATGAGTTTTGCTTTGAATTCTGAAGAGTCTTTAATCATATAGATAATCGTCTTAGATCGTATGGCAGTTTATTCCAGGCATTAGGGCCTGACACTCTGAAAGCTCGCTCACCAAACTTAGTGTCTGGTGTGGGCTTTGGTTCCTTCAGCCTTCCGATGGCCGAAGACGTCGCTGATCTAAGAGTTGACTGGGGTGAATTGGAATTTTCAGGGATACATAGTTCCGATAGGTAAGCTGGAGCCATGCCGTTAATTGATGTAAATACCATCCAGCAAAGCTTGAACTGGATTCTTTCAGGACATTTGAGCCAGTGCAGATTTTGAGACTACCAAGTGATAACTAAACCAAAAACAATGCATCCTGTGAACATTTTTAACTTACGCACTTCCCAATACTAATTTTATAAATATGATCATGTTATACTCTGTAAATGTTCCAAAACAATAAATAAAGTACGGCGTTCCATCCTCCCTGGCTACCTCTGCAGTAAAATGATGTGGTTAGTTATAGATTACCCACAGCCACATACACCGTGTTTCGGGGTGGTACCAGGAAACTTCAGGGAGTATTAAAGAAAATAACTTTGTTTTTTTTTCATTTAGCCCGAATTTTTTTATATTTAATATCAACACATTTATTTTTCTATTTACATAATAACAAATTACCAGGCAATTCAGGATGTTTTTCATAATCCTCCTTACTAGGGGTTCCTGTGCTGCGGCGGACTAGGTTTTATTTAAGAACTAATTGTCTTAAGCTCCTACAAAGTGAATTATAAAGCTTCGTGGAGAGATGCTTATAGCTCCTTTTTTTATATGAATACCGCACAAGAGTCCCAACTGCTCCCAACCATCTGGAGCCAATGAAACTATGGCATCCCCAATTGGGGAATGTTGTAAGGCTGAAGGTATTGGGGAGGGGAGTGAGAAGGGGAAGAGGAAGGTGGGAAATACCTGGCTATTCAGATCTGGTCACCAAACACGGCTAAAAGCCATTTCAAGCAACGTTTCAATTCTGAATGGTGGCCTTTCACCAGGGCGATACTGGGAGTATCTTGCATTCTGGAACGTGCGCAAATATACTATATATTATATTTAAATGATTTAATTGTGAAACAGCACAAATCAATTAAATAAAATTTACTTACGCACGCCGGGATTTGAACCCGCGACCTTCGGATTCGTAGTCGAGGGCCTTACCCCTCGACCATGGAGGCCGTCCTTTGTCCAAAAGCGGTTTTAAATTTGTGTATATTCATAATGTCATTGTGGTTAGCTCTTGTGTTGTGAAAATTAGGTTTTTTAGATTAAAAAAAAAACGTTTCATTAAAACATTCTTAGCATAGATATTTTGGATGTTAGAGACAGCAAAAGATTTGAAGATTTCTTTTGTTTGCGTTATTTTAGGGGTTTTAAGTATAGAAATATATATCAATAAAGTTTTAGCCAGTATATTTTCATGGAAATAATTCACGTCCAATGGTAAATATGTATTTAAAATGTCAAACAGTCAATTGGCTCAATTGATACCCTTCATTCGTTCAATTGATTTGATCCATCCGCAGACATAAGTCTTGATTGCTTCTATGTCGATTCAAAACACTTTAGACTCATGGAATTGTATAAGGCAAGTGTATTGAGTTATCGTTTCTGATATGCGGTAATTTGAATAATGATTCTATGCAGTTCTAATGATAATATCTGGTATGCCACTCAATTGGACATGGAGTCATGGGGGGGCCTGATGAATAAATTATAACTTTGTACACCGCTTCGTTTATGTTTCTATTTTGTGTGCTTCATAAAATAATCTAGTTGAAAGTTTATGTGAGGTGAACACAATTCGTCGCCCACAACACCAACAGGCGTCTCACATTAAGCAACTTTCCAAGAAAGCCAAAAAAAACTGTGTTGTTTGCCGGATTCTTATACATTTTATTACATGTTTCGCTAATGGGGTAAAAAAATTGGGTAATTAAAACCCCCATTAGCGAAACATAAAATCACTGATGTCAGAATAAATAGACTTCGTCGGCTAGAGACAAAGGTCACGCGACACCCATTTTGCCACCAGCCCAGTTCACTGCCGTCCACGTTTGTTTCGCATGATTTTGACTACGGTAAAAAAACATTTATAAAAAGAGTCAAACTAAAAAACGGTTTTTGTAAACAAGCCAAACATTTTTACTTATTTGCTGTTTTACTTAAATTGGCACCATGCCCAGCTCGCCCTCCTTATTTTGGTTTCTTCTCCTTGCGTGTTAGGGCATCTCTGTGTATTATTTGCTCTATGAATAAAATGTTAAGATAGGCATGTTCGTGTTGTGTGCGATGAATTTATAAAAAAAGCAAATTTATAGTCTTACGATAAAGTTTAAAAATCTACCAATGTCGTAATCAAAATATTATGCTCTTTTCTAAAATATTTGTAAAGAAAACCACATTACTTAATGTTAGCGCTTTCTTAATTCTGTAATTTCCGCGTTACCGACAGGTTAGTTGGTAGCCCGCTAGATGTCACTACTCACTAAACGGCCGTGACGTTTAACGAGAGCAAAATTTTATTATTGTAGCAATATGCTTTATAATTTTTAACGAGATAAAAACACCTGAAATAGAGGCTTTAAATGTTGTTTCTTTTATTTATTGCAGGTGAGTGATTGATAATCTTAAATTTCTTATTTTGTTATTCTTAAAATTGTAACCAAGTGTGAAACACCATTATATATTTATTAAATAAAAGAATTTTACCTAAAAAAAAAAATTATATTTTGTTTCCATCGATGCCTGGAATCCATTGAGAGAGAGCTTGCTCCCTATTTATTTACGTTTCGCAAGCGTTAATTCCCTATATTTGTAATTTTTTCCGACTTGGCACATTCTCTCTCTAGTGGCAACACTGAAGTGACGCGCATAACTGATAGGTACCGACTATTAAACTGCCAGGGTTCTCTCTCCCTTGGATGACATGGTCTTCACTAAATCGCATAATCGCATCCCACAAATGGGACATGAATTGTGTGAATAAGGACAAATACAAACTACAGAACACATAGAAGAATGCCCCCTTCACTAATTTCTCGGAGGCACATCTGTGCTGAATCAAGTGATTCCCGATGCCGTCGACTGGACCTCAGCATCTCACTTTGACCTCCACCAATTCTCATCTACCATACGAAGAATGAATATTATTTCTTGATTACTATGATCCACTTAAAAAAATTATATCAGCTTGGGATCGGAAAAGAAATAAAACATTTTATTTATTACTAACTAACCATCATGCCGTTTCTTAGCAGGAATAGGCAGAGAGGATAGAGCACCACACAACTCTGTCTCGGCACACACTCCTCATTTCGTTCACATTCATATATCATCTCATACGTACTCTTCTGTTATTCTGACACTTCACATGACCCAACTCAAATATTTGATTCACCTGATCATGCCATGTCTTCCTCAGGTGTCCCCTACTTTTTCTACCATTAATTTCCGAGGCATACATACACATAATTTATTTATTACTTCTTTTTATCAACCAAATATTTTGCTAATAATGAAGAATTATGTCTGGTTTCATGGCTTAATAATTCAGGGTTATTTGAATGATGGACTCAATTTCGCACATTCTTCTCTGATACACGCGGTCGGTCCAGGCTTTTTCCTTTACAGAGACATCCTGTTAGCTCAAATTAGTGATACCTACAGCAAATGCTCTTTCTAGTTGGAGGTTCAATGTTAACATGGAGACGAAAGATACGCTGCACTACAGTCGCCGAATCAGTTTTACAGAGCTCACGAACACAGGAAACCTTTCATGCTGCATAATAACCGTTTTACTCATAACTGACGCGAAATGGCTGCTGGCGGCGCGAGCACTCTAGTGGTCATTTGCGCAACTATGAGCGATCTAGCAACGAGATTCGAAACTTTCAATTGCTATGTAGATCATAAACGTGTTACGTATAATTTAGGAAATAAAGCGGTACGCAATTGAGTCCATCATTTTGAATAACCCTGCACTATAATAAGAATATATCTAGTTAAAAAGATTACATGTAAAATACGTAGTTAAAGATAGTGGTACTGTCCAAGTTGTACGAGATACATTATCTATTGGTTTTACAAATACTTTTCTATGGCTGATCAACCTTTGCATAATCCAAATCCAATTGCTAATCTCGTATTAAAATTTTGGGAATGTGTCCGATATTCTAGTAGTGAACTAGAGTTAGATAAATATTTTAATGACTATGCATAAAAAGGCAAAATTGGGGAAAGCCATTCCAGAGGCTGTGTGAGGAGAGGCTCGGTCTGCAATGGACAGAAGCTGTTGACGGAGCCCAGGACAGGGACGCCTTGTCGAAGTGATGGGTCACTGGCCCGAATAGGACAAGGAGAAGATGAATGTATAAAAGGGAGTCTTGTAATCATAAATTACTGTGTGTTGGGATCAAAAAAAAATTCTTTTTTAAATTTTATTTTATGTGAATACCGCACAAGAGTGCCAACTGCTCCCAACCGTCTGGAGCCAGTGAGACTATGGCATTCCCGATTGGGGTATGTTGTGAGGCTGAAGGAGATGGGTAAGAGGAAGGTGGGTAAGTACCTGGCTATTCAGATCTGGCCACCAAAGACGGTTAAAGCCATCTCAAGCAACATTTCGATTCTCAATAGTGGTCTTTCACCAGGGTGATACTGAAAGTATCTATCACTATATAATATATATTATTTTTTAATTAATTAATTGTGAAATAGCACAAATCACTCAAATAAAATTTACTTGCGCTTGCCAGGATTTGAACCCGCGACCTTCGGATTCGTATCCGAGGATCGTAACCACCCAATCACAGAGGCCGTCAAATGATTTACAAAGACCAGTTCATATATCTTAATAATTTCAAGGTTAATAATATAGGTACCTATACAGGGTGTTATCAGACGTCCACCTAACACCCTGTATAATTTCATAGTGAATCAAATACTAGAGTCGGGCCATATCAAGAGTCAACTCTAAGAGTATTTATGAGACGATGCACGAATATGAATGAAGCAAGAAAAGTGTGCCAAGACAGTTGTGAGGAAGTCCATCCTTTCTGCCTACCCCTTCGGCGAAATGGTCTGATGGTTAGTTAGTTTGTTAAATTATGCATTAAACTACAAAAACCACCAACGATTTTATTTCCACTGTAAATCATGATCGGTTGGATGAGAGTACCGCCAGGAAGTAAGCTCTCTTTAAAAATACTACTATTAAATTTTATAAGTGTGAATAGAATAAATTTATTGATTAAATAAAATAAAATGTATTCAGTAATGAAATTTAAAAAAACTAGTCAAAACATATCAAATTGACTAATTTGCGGGTGGCCATCAGAAAATAATCTATATAATGAACATTTTTACAATGGAATCAAACCGAGTCTACGTTAATGTCTCTCCCGTGAAAATAATGTGCTCGCTTCTGGCCCGGAGCCAGAGTGATTCTGGCAGGGAAATGAAAAAAGTGGCACCTATCGCATGATCAAACATATCGCCGTGGGCCGGTCGAACAATTAAACTCTTCAGGATGTTTATACATTTCCAATGCATTCCGCCGGAAAAAGTTTAACGCTGTAAATCGATAGTGATAATAGGCCGGAATTCGGCGGAAAAAGAGTTTAAGTCGTTTTATTTTTTAGCAGAAAATGTAAAAGGGAGGAGCCGGTCTGATTGGAACTGGCGGTTTACGGAATTTTTGCATTATTAGAATTTCCTTTTTTTTCTTTATTTAATGTATACTAGCTGACGTATACCCGGCCTCGCTCAGGGTTATGAATGGTTTAGAGTAAAGTTTTGGGATAATGAATTCTAGTAAACTGGGTGTAATTTTAAGGTGGAAATAATACCCAGTTTACTATTTAATTATTTATATATAATATAATAAATATAAATAATATTTTGCAACTGAAGTCAAATGTTGTATTTTCATTCCCAGTATGTTTCCTTTTTTTAACATTCCAAGTTAAAGTATACCACATCTTGACTGTTGAAAACTAGATTTTACTGTCTTTATGTCGAAACCCGAGACAAACAAAAATACATATCGTGGATATAGTGCCAAAAAAGGAATTTTGACGTTATCACTAAATAATGCTGTATTAAAAAGCTATTTATGCTCTATAAACTGGCAGAACACACAAAGTCTTGGTAAAGTAAAAAATATTCAATTTCTTTTTTATAACTTGTTGAAGTTTCGTGGTTCGTTTGGAATGTGTTAATATTATCTTCTTCGATGATTAAATATTACAATGAGGTTTACAAACTTCAAAAAGTTATAAAAAATAAATTGAATATTTCTTTCCAGACTTGTAAAATAAGTCAATAGATGTCTCGTATGAATAAAAATCGGGTAGGTATATCCGAGACTCTATTCAGATTGCAATTGTGTTCGGGTAGAACTTTGCGATCATCATAAAGATAGCAGCCAATAATATGGGATTTAAAAATGTAGGATAATATTAACAAGTATGATATCGGTGTAGATGGCGTAAATTAAACTGGTCTCATTAGCAAAGTTGGTTAAGCGGTTACCCCGGATAGGTAGAGGTCCTGGGTTCGAGTCCCAGATGCGACTGAAATCTTTTTATTTTCTGTTGTTTTTTCGGTTTCGTGGTTCATTTGGGATGTGTTAATATTATCTTCTTCAATGATTAAAAATTAAAAAATGTCTGCAATTTTAAATATAAAGTTAAATCAGTTAACAGGTGTTTTAATCGGATAAAAAAAATTCAAAGCGAATATTTTTGTTCTGGAAAAAAAGGTTAAATCGATTTTGCATTATAATATTACGGAATTTGATAAAGAAGTTAAAAGTTTATACAAAACTTAAATGCTTGATTTCCCAAAACAGTGATTTTAGACATTTTTTTTCAGTACACCCACTATATAATATACTCGAAATTTATATATTAGATACCATACTAGGATCATACCAATATCATATTTAAAAAATAAGGTGTTAAGCAGATAGAAGCGTTCCTTTTTTTTTATTTAATGTAAATCAAATTTAATAATGTTAATATTATGTTCTGCGAGTATTTTTAGTGTTTATTATTGTGACAGCTATTTCGGCGCTCTAGGCCATTTTCAAAATGCGGTTAATCAGTAATAATGGCCTTGAATGCCGAAACAGGTGTCACAATAATAAAAACTAAAAATACTTGCAGAACTTAATAATAACACTGTTAAATTTGATTTACGTTACATTAAAAAAAAATTAAATGGAGTTCTACGAATTAAACACAAAAAAAAATTAATAGATAGAAGTGTGTTGGAGTAGGCTCTATTTTTTCTTACTTCTGGTGAAAATCATAAATATTTTCAAATACCGAAATTCTCTCTTAAAACTTCTAATCAATTTCATTGGCCTCTCTGAAGACTAAGAGTCGAATGGTTTTATGTAAATTGGCAACATCAGTTATCTTTCAGATCGGTGTACATCATACTTCTAGGGGTTATCTGTTCAGTGATCGAGCATAATTTCTTTCATGTTTCATTTTATTACCAACCCAATGTAAATATGTTTAATGGCAGTTTAACAGCACTTTGCGGAATATTTTTTTAAACTGACAGTTGATTAATATGATGCATTTTTACTAGCGGTCGTCAAAGAAATTTGTTATTTTGGCAAGTTAACGAGCCATTACATAAAATATTTTATGTGGGATTTATTTATGAAGCATTACTTCTGTTAGGAAGATTATTTTGTAAAATTCAATCATTCTGTGAACCTTGGGAATTCAACGTATTTGTGTTTTCTAGAAACAATATGAAATTATCAGAAAACACCTACATAATATATCTTTTAAACGCTTTATGTCAGATTGAATTAATTTATTACACTTTTGCAGAAATATTATACATATTATATTATTACACAGAATTCAATGGAAATGTCGTAAATGTCTGCTGTAGAAAAAGGTTTGCATGATTTAGTTATCAAATTTTACAATCAGATTATTTTTTTCTTTACAGACTATAAACTTTTAATAAATTTTTAAATGACAGTTTTTGTTTTCTAATTGCTGGCATTTGGCATTGCTGGCTTTTCTAATTTAATTTTTTCATTGGATTTTAGATACTCGTTCAGGTGGTAGACGTCTTTATATTTTGAAAGGTGATTTTTGTGTTTTCTCAATTCCCGCATCCAAAATATATATATATATTTTTTTAATGTAAGTTTTGCAGGTATGTTTTCATTGTTTAATCTTTCGACAATTTATCATTTTAAGTAAAACACGCACCTTTCAAATAAAAGTAGCAATAACTTCTAAAGTATTGCAAAAAAATATATATATATTCTAATAATTTTATAGCTTGGAATTTAATTGTAGATATTTATTATTTTGTAACTAGAAAATGTCAACATATATGGCAACACCAAGCTACTAACTTTGTCTTTGAAAAGTGTTCTTCACATTAAAATGTTTTCATATATTCGCGTTAGACAACTCGTTTTAAAGATACAATGCAAAACAAAATAATAATTTTTTTTACAATTTTGATCAGTGATTTTTTTTTATTTTTTTTTTCATTTATCTCATTTACATGGTTATTTCGATTCATAAAATTTCCGAAATTAAAAAAATTGCCTAACCTTCTTTGCAAAGTGTTAAATAATAAAAAAAAGTTTAAACATAAAAATATCTTAGAATATGATGTAAAATCATCTCCCTTCGGAAAGTGCCAATAATTTCTGAACACCGTTTGGTTAAAGTAAAACACATGCACTTAGACCATTGTGCTTTTTAAACCTCAATTTGACATTCCTATGAGCCATCTTTGCGTTGACATTTAAAACCTTTTAAACGATCGAGAGAGCCCTAAATTTTTGTCTAATTTTAAATGTCAAACTATACAAGGATGATTATATGCAAGAATTCAAAGAGGTGAGTATGAAAACAGTGTGCAATATAGTTGTGAATAATGAATACTTGGAGCATGAGTTTGTATATTTAGGAAGTATGTTTACAAGATGGAAAGACTGATAGAGATGTTAAAAAAAGGGTGAATGTAGGAAACTCCATTAACGGAAGACTGAACGCGGTTGGCACTAACAAAAGATTATCTAAAGAAGCAAAGCTAGCCGATCACAATGGAGTGCTGATACCAACCCTGATGTATGGCAGTGAGGCATGGAACTGGCAGAGGAAGGATAAAAGTAGACTGAATGCTGAAATGAGTTCTCTGAGGCGAATGTGTGGTAAAACTATGTATGATTGTGTAAAAAATGTTAAGTTTCTCAAAGAATGCAAGGCTGATATAAGTATAATGATTAAGATTAAGAAAGGGATGCTTAGATGGTTTGGGCATGTAGAGCGAATGAACGAAGAAAGGAGTGTAAGGAGAATATATGATGCGAATTTGAATGAAAGAAGAAGTCGGAGACACCCTAGGAAGACAAGTGAATCAAATGCTGGAGTCGGGCCAGGTCAAAAGTCAGAATAACAGAAGAAAATGTATGAACATGAATGAAGTAAGAAGTATATGGCAAGATGTCCATCCTCTCTCCCTACCTCTGCGGAGAAACGGCATAATGGTTAGTTAGTTAGTACAAGGTGTTATTAAACAAACATGTTTTACCACTGCCAGTTTAATTTCAGGTCTGAAAGGGTTAAAGGTCATTATTGGTGAAGAAATAATACATTCAAAAGTCACCTTTTTACGACTAAATCGGTATCAAAGTGCCACATTAAAAAATAATCCCACTAAAACTGAGATGTTTATTTCACTTGAAACCACACCGCATAATCTTAAATTATTCCAAGCAGATTATTTTTTACAGTGACCTTATAAGAAAAGAAAACGTTGAAAAAAAACTTTTTCTTTCTCACTGACAGACAGAAAAATTAAAAATATCATTTCAGTTGTTTTGACATAGCGATGAAACCGTGATCATTTTCATGTGCGTTTAGATTTCGACATTATTTATTTTCAGAGTTCATAAACATGAGTTTACTGACTCCAACGTAAGGATGAAATGGATCATCTAGTGATACTCTAGATGTAATTTTAAGGTGTTTTTGAGAAAATGAAACATAAAACTACATATTTGTAAAAAGCATTAACTTTGTGGCTCGCCATAATTTACAATAGAAAACACATAAATTTGTTGTAGACCACTTTTATTTTATTAATATTTTTATTTTATTAATATTTTTATTTTATATCCGACTTTTCCTCACTTAGTACAAACAAATTGCCTTCCCACATTAAACCCGCTTTCTATACTGATAACAATTTAGGTATATTACTAAAAAATACTAAAGATAGAGAACATAAATTAAGCCACTCAGGTATTTACCAACTATGTTGTAATGATTGTCCATCGTTCTACATAGGTAAAACAACTAGAAATATAATTATTAGAGTCACAGAACATTTAAGATGCTTAAATAATAATAACTTCTCGGAATTTGCCAATCATCTAATTTCCAAAGATCACACTTTTAACAAGGACACAGGGGTTACAATTCTTCACCGTAACAATAAAAGCAAGAAATTGGATAACTCAAAATTAGAAAATTCCTGAATAATAATGCTAGTATTTTCCTAATTTGGAGTTATCCAATTTCTTGCTTTTATTGTTACGGTGAAGAATTGTAACCCCTGTGTCCTTGTTAAAAGTGTGATCTTTGGAAATTAGATGATTGGCAAATTCTGAGAAGTTATTATTATTTAAGCATCTTAAATGTTCTGTGACTCTAATATTTATATTTCTAGTTGTTATACCTATGTAGAACGATGAACAATCATTACAACATAGTTGGTAAATACCTGAGTGGCTTAATTTATGTTCTCTGTCTTTAGTATTTTTTAGTAATTTACATAAATTGTTATCAGTATAGAACGCGGGTTTAATGTGGGAAGAAAATTTTTTTGTGCTAAGTGAGGAAAAGTTGGAGGCCGGCGAAGAATTTTTCAGATTGTGTAACTATTAAATCCACTATCAGAGGAATGTTTGTTTCTTTGTGGAAAGTGAAAACCCTGATCCACTGAGGCGCATTCAACGCTAATCGAATGGCTTTGTTTTGCAGGGTTTGTAGTTTATTGATGTGTGAAGCACGGTGACCAGATAAATCAATGTACATATTAATTCAACACTTTTTAAAAGTGATATAAAGTCATTATTCTCAGGGAAAAAAATGCCTAATCTAACCTAACCTAAACAATAATTTTTTTTTTTTAAATAAAAAAATATATATTAATACGTGTTGATATATCATGAAACCACATAGCACCCTGAAGAGATAAACCGATAGAAATGTGCTGTGGGCGTGTCTGTGTGCCTGAAGTAAGATTAATTTTGTCTCACTTCTGCTAAAAGTGATCAAGCATTTTTAATCACACTTCAGAAAATCAATTCCATTGGTGAGTCGAAAGGTTTTACTTATAATAATAAATTTTTAATATCTTTTATACAAGTTAAAAAAATAATGATATCCTCACCGGGATTTCCTGTGGTGATATTATTTACTTAATAATAAAATAAATGATTTGAATTTGAATTTGATGAAAGAATTGTAATATGAGGTGTTTCAAGTGCAGTTGAGTGGTTTCTGAGTCAGTGTGTATTTGGTGTTAATATGTTTTCTATTTCAGATCTCTCTATAATAATAATAATAACAAAGAATTTATATAGCGCAGTTTTGTGTTATTTCACTTCAAGGTCTATGCAACATATCCTATTTGAGTTTGAAATGTATTTGTTGTTGTGATTTTTGAAGGAGTGGGATTTCGTTCTAGAGTTTAGTATCATAGTATAAGAAGCTTTTTTTGTCCAAAGGTTGTATTTGTTGTGACTTCTTGGATGTGTTTTTGACTCTGAGATCTAGTGGTTCTAATATCTGTGTTTTTTTTTATTTCTTGTTATTTGTATTTATGAATGTAAAGTAGTACATATTTTTTATTGAAATGATGTTAAGATTGTTGAAGATTTCGTCAGAGCTAGTTCTTTCAGGGACTTTAAGTATAATTTTCATAATGGCTTCTTGTGTTCTAATGAGTAAATTAAGAATATTATCATTTACACTTCCCCATCCAATAATACCATATTCTAATAGTGATTGGCATTATTGGCAGAGAGCCATGTAGATCATAATCAAACTTTTTGTACTGAGGACATTCTTGATTGTTTTAAAAGGGTAAGTTAGTTTTATTTAATTTAAATAAATAATGTGATCAGTCCACTTCAATTCTTGTAAACTGGCAACACAAATTTTAATTGAAATCGCTATAGATAACACTTCTAGGGATTTACTGTTCGGTGCTATACTGCCGTGGTAAGTAAAAACACAGTATCTTCCTATCGAGGAAGATACTGTGTTTTTACTTAACACAGCAGTATAATAGCATCACCCAGACGTATAAATATGTGATAACACTGATAACTAGTGTGAAAATATTGAAGAGAAATTAAGTACATTTAAAAAGCCTAACCACTAGTACAAACATAATAACATACTATGAATGTACATTAAAAGGAAAAAAATATAACTACATATAATAAGGTAAATGAGCAGTATTGCTATTTAAGCGAGGAATTGATTACTGTTATTATTTCAAAATGCTGATAACAGGAGCTATTATTTGTGCAAATATCAAAAAATTCAAAATGATTTGATGACAATGTCAAATGTGACGGGACTTCAAACAACTTGGTCTTAGAAGTACATAATTTTTTTTTTAATTAATTAAAATTTAGTGAATTATATGTGATGAATTTTTAGGAATAAAAAAAAGAAGAAAAAAAACAAAATCCCACAATTTTTCACCTCCGTTTAATTTTTAACTGGCGATAGAGAAATTAGCAATCTTACATGAATAATACTTATAATAATGAATAAATTTAAATATTTGATAAGTAAAATTGTTATGATATTCATATGATATTCAATAGGATTCATCAATCTGCAAAACAAATAAATCCGTGTTTTATAGCTCATGTGTCATGACGTCAATACTTTTTAATGAATGCATGTCGATTCACATTAAAAAGGAAATAAATTTTTCTTTATGACCGTTTTTCTTTATAACAATTAATGTTGGCACTAAATGGTGTGAAACAGCTGTTCTCAAGTACAAACTGCACATATTAGAGTAAAAATCAAAATAAAATCGCCTGTCGCGCTCGGTCTGGTAGTTTAAAAAGGAAATAAAATTAAAATTATTAATAAATTAATAAGAATAACTTTGTTTACACCACTTTTTCGATATATAGATATCAACATGTTTCGAAAGCAAAGCTTTCCTCATCAGGATAAACAGTATACTTATTAATTATTATTTTTTGATAGAAAGCAGTCACATTTTTTTTTTTTACAATATCTCCTAACAGGAGGCCCCTGAGGGAAATAATTACCCTCGAGGCCTATATCATCTTTGGGGATGCTGTGTGGAGGGTCTTTTGGAGGATAGGAAGAAGTGAACCTGGGTCTTGAAGAGATCCATGTTGTAGGAGGGAGGAAACACAGAGGCCGGCAGATTATTCCACAGCCGAGCTGTTGAACACAAGTATGAGTCGTAGAAGCGACCCGTTCTCATGTGATAAATGTCAATCGTGGGCAAATGTTGGACGCGCATTTGGCATGTTTCCCAACTGTGCACCGGTGCCGAAAGGATCAATGACACTAGTTCCTCAAGGCACCTTCCATTAAAATACCGGTAAAACAAGTACAGCATTCCCACCTGACGTCTGCGCTCCAATGATTGCAATACGTTTGTTAAGATAGGCGAATCTACTAAGGGACATTTTAAAGAGCTTTGTCAAAATTGGAGTTATTTCTGCAGGACACCTCTGCAATACCAGGGCAGGTATTCCGTCAGCCCCACTTGCTTTATTAACATCGAGCCCCCGTAAGACGTGGAGTCCATCCTGATGCCAGATCCTCAGCTTTTCCATCTAAAAACCGCAGTGAGGAACCGACGGCAGGATGGCGCCTTGATCATCGAGGGCAGAGTTTTCCGCAAACATTTTACCTAATAAGTTGGCCTTTTCGGTGGCGGTGATTGCTAGTGAACCGTCAGGTCTGGTAAGAGGTGGCAGACTGGATTTGTAGAAATTACGACCTATGGAGCCCGCTGCTGACCAAAATGCTCTGCTGCCATGTAGACAGGCAGCTAGCTTTTTGTTGATCTGTAGGTCGTGCTCAAATTTTGACATATTGATGATTCTCTTACTTTCCTTTTCCAATTTGTTATATGCTGATCTGTTTTTCCAATGTTCAAGAGGTGTTGTAGGCTCGGTAAGCCACGTTTTTCCATCGAACTGCTTCGGAGCATTGTCGACTGAACTACAGCTTTGAGCCTACATATTAATGAAATAAAACAATCACTTTGTTTATAACCTCAAAATTTATTTATTAAAATTATAATTTCTCACAATTTATTAAATAAGTATTTTATTCCCTTTCGAAACCACCACCGGTGAGTGGCGAGGCTTACAACTGTTAGTACAAACCTAATAAGCCTCTTTAATATTTTTGATTTATAAGCAAAAAAAAAAGCAGTAAAGACGTACAGCCCGGGCCGCTAGAGGTGCTAGTGTCGCATGTTGCCATCTCAATGTATGGAAAATGTCAGAAGCTGCGCGTATTTATCATTCAGGGCATTTGATTGCAGGCAGATTGGTGATGCCTAGCACTTCCAGAATGGATAGATTAGTTCATTCTTGATCTCCATATTATAACAACACTAAATTAATGTTAACATTTAGAAAACAATGTTTTATTTTATTGA
>JAHDVE020000142.1:0-43692 GCA_022606495.2 Halesus radiatus | reverse complement strand
AAACACTCATCCAAATTGAAAAACCTTCCGAGAAAACAAAAATGTCGCCGATAGGACTCGAACCTGCACCCTTCTGATTGCCGGTCAGATGCTCTACCGTTGAGCTACGTCGGCTTATCGCAAACCCGCCAAGTTAATCAATATATACTAGTGTTCCATTCAATAATTACTGTTTTTATTATATTTTCACCTGTAAAAAACCAACTTTATTAATATGAGAGAGGCTTATAACGGCTAAATCCCTCAAATAGATGGCGTCGAGACAAATTATGTCTACATTTTATTGGTGAAAATTGCTTTTGACTTGTCAAATATTTTATTAATTGATAAACTAAAGTTCTTAAAAACTTAAGACAAGATTTTTGTGCATAGCGCAAAGGGTAACAATTATTATTTTTATAAACAATAATTATTAATCTAAAACACTCATCCAAATTGAAAAAAACCTTCCGAGCAAAGATAAATGTCGCGGCAGGACTCGAACCCGCACCCTTCTAATGTCCGGTTAGATGCTCTACCGTTGAGCTACGTCGGCTTATCGCAAACCCGCCAAGTTAATCAATATATACTAGTGTTCCATTCAATAATTACTGTTTTTATTATATTTTCACCTGTAAACAACCAACTTTATTAGTATGAGAGAGGCTTGTAATGGCTAAATCCCTCAAATAGATGGCGTCGAGACAAATTATGTCTACATTTATTGGTGAAAATTGCTTTGACTTGTCAAATATTTTTTATTAATTGATAAACTAAAGTTCTTTAAAACTTAAGACAAGATTTTTTGTGCATAGTGCAAAGGGTAACAATTATTATTTTTATAAACAATAATTATTAATCTAAAACACTCATCCAAATTGAAAAAACCTTCCGAGCAAAGATAAATGTCGCCGGCAGGACTCGAACCCGCACCCTTCTAATGTCCGGTTAGATGCTCTCTCTTTACAGGTGAAAATATAATAAAAACAGTAATTATTGAATGGAACACTAGTATATATTGATTAACTTGGCGGGTTTGCGATAAACCGACGTAGCTCAACGGTAGAGCATCTGACCGGACATTAGAAGGGTGCGGGTTCGAGTCCTGCCGGCGACATTTATCTTTGCTCGGAAGGTTTTTTCAATTTGGATGAGTGTTTTTAGATTAATAATTATTGTTTATAAAAATAATAATTGTTACCCTTTGCGCTATGCACAAAAATCTTGTCTTAAGTTTTTAAGAACTTTAGTTTATCAATTAATAAAGAAACATTCATTTGAAAATTTTGTTTCATTCCAAACATTTATTTTTTCAAAATAGATATATCTAAATAATAAAGTTCTTAAGTAGGTACCTACTTGTGTTTTCCATTTTGAAAATATTCTACCGAACAAACCTTCTTCTTTCTAATATGTAAGTTGTGGCTAACCTCAATACAACATGGCCGGTTCGATGTTTTTCATATTAATTTTAAAACGTTTTGGCAACAGTTTTACACGTTGGATTTCATTCAAACTTCGAGAAAATCGAAGACTGACAGACAGATCATTTTTATAAATCAAAAGGTTGGTTGTGGTTGATTTATGAGTTCAGGTTTATTTAAATCATTTTGGTAGGGGGGTATGGATGCCGCCGCCCTTGAACCATTCATTTGATAACCAACACCTCTGCCATAGGTCCCCCCAAGTGATTCGCTACGTATGGTGACATAGCAGAGGTGCCCGGATTCATGGGGAGAGATATGTTCAGGTCTTGGCGATGGATGCGTCTACTCCCCGAATACGTGATGGGCTGGATTAATGAATGACATCCGTTGAGCTCTGCACCCGGACTATCACGACTCATCGTCTTGCACCGCTGTGGGAAGGATTGATTATTACGTCTGTCACTCCTGGACACACTGACCCTCAGATTCCTCCCCATATATCGTTTTCATTCTTAGAACTTCCTTTCTTTCCCTAAAAAGACCCTCCACACAGCATCCCGAAAGATGACATAGGTCCTGAGGGAAATTATTTGCCTCCTGAGCTAACGTTAAAAAAATATATGTCCGAAATCTGAAAGTTACTTAAAATTGAATGATTTTACAGTCCACGAAATCTGTTGCAAATATGTATAGGTTTTCGTTTGAGTAATTTTGAAGTCATTGTGAATTTTGAAGTTATTTCTTGCTTTTTACGGTACCCTTGTGATTATATTCACTTAAATTTTGCTGAAAATTATCCAAGTATCACACCATTATTGTAAAATTTGTTTATTATAAAAAATATCCTGTAATCTTAAAAATACAGTGTTTTTATTTATGACATTTTTTCTAGTTCGGAATAGATTAATAAATTGTATTAATTTGTGTCACAGTCAGTTGTTTGTGATAAATGCGACAGGTGGTGTCGTACCGCCAAAGCATAAAAAAACTATAGAAAAAAATGGCTAATTCAAAAGGTCGAGAGCTTTAATATGTGTATTTTATTTGAAGTATTAAACGATATTAACTTTTTTGGCTCAGGGTCGTTATTTTTTTCCGGCAAAAATGTCTCGACCAGACCTTTAAAATCCTAGGTTCTAGACATTTATTTAATGGTTTGTTAATCCCAGTTTCCGTCTCGGATGTCCCACCCATTCCTTGCTCGACGCCCCATAATGGTCGCATTATGAATTGCCTAAACATGGGGTGAGAACACGGCACATCCAAAAAAATGGTAAATGTGATTAAAAAATATTTTTAAAGGTTTTTATTGTATTTATCTTTAACATTCTTCAATGATGTGTGAAACATGAGTTTTATGTGCAGATAATTGGAAACGGAAGATCCGGTGAAATATTATAACGCGTGCGCATCTGTAGTGTTCAAAATATGTGCAATTCTCTCATATTATTCAACTCCTGGCTGTGCTTATGTATATAATGTATTTATTAATTTAGGTAGGTGCCACGGTAAAATCAATTTAAAGAGATTCGTTCTTTTATAGTATTTTACGGTATCGCGAGACTACTGCGGGGTGAGGGGTGACAACGTTCGGGTGTTCCAAAGTATTTCAAAGTAATTTGAACCACTGTCGTTGTGCACAAATACATTGAAGACTATTGAGAAAGGTAGGTTGTGTATATTAACTGAGTTTTTATAACTGGATTGTTCTCACGTAAGTGTGAACATCTGTGAAAACCCAGTATAACTAAATATACTTAGTTATTGTGAACGTTTAGAGTGGTTGAACGGAGTAAGGAGTGTGTGCGAAAGATAACGTTTCACAAAAAAGTGCTATGCATATTAGTTAGTTATTGTACTATTTGTTAGTTTTCAAAATTTGCTTATCATTCTCTCATTGTACAGCGCTGTGCTAGTAACTCCCCGCTTCGTAAAAACAAAGTTAAAAAGAACGTGACATAGTAAACATAATAAAAACAAATTTCTCCCCCATAAGGTTTCCATGGTTCCGTTCATACTAGACAATTGCAGAGAAATAAAAAATTAAAACCTTATCCGATCATCTTAAAGATTACTTCCAACTGTTTATATACAGAGGTATGCTATTTTTATTATTTTTCATTTATCATACGGTACGTGATGACACATTTAAATTGACTGATTCTAATGCTTGTTCCTAATACTGATAGAAGGCACCTTGCGCCTTACAGTTATTACTGCATACAGATGGGTAACTTTTCGCTTTTCGCAATGTATCTGCCATACATAAGAAGCTTATATTCCTCAGTTTAACAGACAAGGAATATTTCGGACCAGCTGATCCCCTCTCTACCTTCCTAACAATCGTCGAGTTTAAATCTGTGAGATCCATGGCGACCTGAAGCGTACGGTTTTTGTTTTCGAGTTTTTTGTTTGTTTTATTATGTGTTTTATGAAAAATACATATATTCGTAATAATGTATAATTTTTTTTGTTTTTATGTACAATAAACATTAATTTTATTTGAGAGATTGTTGATATTTTTTTTAATCATCTATATAATCTTAATGGTATAAAAGGGTTATAGTACTGTGACTGTCTCACTAGGAGAACTTGTGTAGAGAGCAGGCAAAGTTTACAATTTACAGTTTACAAAGTTTACAAAGCTTACAAAGTTTACAATTCACAGTGTAATGTTATAGTAAATATTTTAAAGCGTTAATTGAACATTGTATCATAATTAAAGGGATTTGTTTTTTCAATCGTTGAATTTTGATCTGTCTTGGCTAATGATCCAAGCCTTGGTGTCCCATTTATGTTTATCGTAATTTGTATTCAGTCTGATGGCCAGTGGAGGTACATCATTTGGCTTTGTTAGTATCTAAAATTTCTTTGGTCAAATGTTATTTTAGCGAAAGGGATAAGTAGGCGATTATGCCCTTTATATCTAGTATCGCGAGCAGTTTGGACATGTCAAATAGAGTTCTTTGTTTAAAAAGATATGTAGTATGTTTTTGCCATAAAGTATCCAAAACACAGATTTTCCTAAAGATATTGTCTGAGCTGCTGAGGACCGGTAGTTTTAGAATAATTTTTATAATTAGTTTCTAAGCTTTAAGGAATTATTAAATTACAACTTTTCACGTTATTTTACAGAATGTCTCAAGGAAAACAAACGTTCGATGTTGACAACAAGGTTGGTGTAGAAGAAATGATAAAACTTCTAATATCGAATAGAAGATTTAATTGATTATCTGACTTTGACGAACACTTTCTCAGAAAAAGTCTTAGTAACCCTTCAATATAATGTAACCCGCATATATATCAAGACTAATCGTTGTTCATTTAAAATTTAAATTAAAAAAAATAAGGGTTTTATTTTTTTGTAAAAGTCTTAAAAACATAATTTATAGGTTCTTAAACTATACTTTCAATGCGTATTATTTTGTAATTTTATTATTTATTAATTAATAACTTAATACTGAATTAATTAGCTTTTTATATTGCATTTTATGTCTGTCGTTAATTTTTCTAATCAAATATACTGTTTTTATTTTTATTAATTCTAATAAATCAACAAAAGTATGTTATTTCCAACTAACTAATTAACCGTCTCGCCGTTTCAAACTCGATCTTGGTATACACTTCTTGCTTCATTCGCGTTCATACAACGTCTCACACATTCTCTTCTGTTATTTCGACTACTGACATGGCATGACTCAAGTATCTGTTTCACTCGAACGTGACATGTCTTCCCCGGCTTCTCCTTCCATTCACATTCGCGTCATATTTTATCCTTACAATCCTTCCTTCGTTCATTCACTCTGATGCCCGAACTATCTAAGCGTCCCTTTCTTAATTTTGCTAATTACGCTTACATCAGCCTTGCATTCTTTACGAATCTCAACATTTTTCACAAGATCATACATGGTTTTAATTCACATTCAGTTTACTTTCATCCTTTCTCTGCCAGTTCCCTGCCTCACTGCCATACATCAGGGTTGGTATCAGCACTCCATTGTGGATTGCTAGTTTCGTTTCTTTGGACAACTTTTTTTTTGCGTCAACTGCGTTCAGTCCTCCATTAATGGAGTTTCCTGCATTCACCCTTCTTTCAATATCCCTATCAGTCTTTCCATCACTAGTAAACAAACTTCCCAAATACACAAACTCACCGACCTGCTTCAAGTATTCATTATTCACAACTATATTGTACACTAATTTCTAACTGATATTATGTTTGAATTTGTTGGAAAAGTTGCTTCAGAAGTCTCAAAAGTGAACATATTTTCCAGACACATTGCGACAAATCACTACTCTATTTACATTGCGACAAGCAAAGGGTTAAATTATTACCGGGTTTTTAATGCCTTGCTGCGTCTCGTGTTTTGGCTCGGAATTTTTTTTTCTAAAAACCCTGAAATATGCATAAGATATTACTTTTTATTTTTATTACCCAGTAAATGGGTCAAAATCTGTCTCTAAAAGTTCTTCAAACAATCCCTATGGATTAAAACCTGACATTAATACGATCCAATTCACCCATACCTATCAAACTTTAATACAGCTCATATTTTGATCTACGATCCTTCTGTGAAGTAAAGGCCAACTGCCTGATTGATACCAGCACATGCCAACCGATCCGAAACAATCTGAAACAACATTAGTCGCAACATCCTCCCAAATATAATCCCATCCAAACAACATCATCTTCTCCAAAAGTTTCAATTCCCAGAACAAACTAATCCGACCCAATTCCTCGGATCACTTTTCATAGAGTCAGAAGATGACACCTTGTCGAGGGTATTATGATTCAAAACACATTTCTTCTCATTTCTCATACATCGTAAATATTCCTCTCCCGTCCTGGCCACATCTCACTTCTGACTAGTTTCCTGTCAACAAATGCGCGACTACCCAGTGAAAAGAAAATCTATAGAAATGTGGTTTATGCCGACTCAAAATAAAACTAATATCGCCAATTTTCAAATTCACTGATAGAGATATTTCGACTCCCAGAACCTTGACGGGCTTACTGTATTGATTATATGCTCATGAAAGTATTTCAATAATTGAAAATAATCAACCAATTTTGCCAAAAGTAGGGATACATTGAGCTTACTTTGCACACCTGGACACGCCCACAACATACTTGGTATATATCGACTCGAAAAAAAACTAACTATCCATTATACGTGAACAGTGGCGGTTATCTCTAAAGATCGATTGTGCATTGAACTCACATTAAAAACATATCAAAATAAGACGAACTTACATTTTTATATAAGCACAGCACAGCGCGCCATTAAAAATCCGCATGTAAAACCCACGCGACCAAATACTGAGGTCGAAGAGTAACCCGGTGGTCCCATGAGTACTGTGCTAAATGGATTAAGCACATATGGGCTCACGATTCCAAGGAAATACTTCATACAAAAATAACAAAACATCACAATCCCCTGTGAATTTAAATAATCAAATCATGTCATAAAACATGTTTAGTACTTACATTCCTGCTAGTATTACCTTGTAAACAATGCTGTTAATTATATATAATAAATATCTTTAAAAAAATGTCGAAGTTTGTGCCCAGTCATAAGAAGAAATGTTTAAAGACATGTAGACTTCAGAAGCTTGACGAGTGCCACCGAGATGGCCCTATCGGTCACTTTGCCGGCCGGCTAAACTTTGCACAATAAGGATGCAAGCGAAATGTTATTATTTTACTTTCTATTTTAGCAGTAAAGATTTATAAAGTTTTTTCTTGATCCTGTATTTCTCTAGCCGTTTGCTTTAATGGCATTTGTAAGTCTACTTGTAAAATTAACGGATTATAAATGAATGCTTTTAATTTTTTTTCTTCTTATTATTTTATTGGAGTTTAAAAACCTCATAGTAATATTTAATCATTGAAGAAGATAATATTAACATACCCTAAATGAAATATGAAAACGAAAAAAATCCGATTTTTTATTTATATGAGAAATCTATTGACTTTTAATAAAAGTCTAAAGAATATTCAATTTTTTAATTATTTTATTGAAGTTTAAAAACCGCATTATAATATATTTTTTCGGTTGTCATGTTTCATTTAGGTTATGTTACTATTATCTTTTTCAATGATTGAATCGTTTTAGTTTCGTTTTCAAAATTCAACCTTTTTTTTAGATAGACGTTACATTCCTAAGTTAAGAAAGTTTTGACAATCGCCGTTTGTGTCGAGTCGCTAGTTATTATGGTACCCCTCCCACCAACTTTACTTACATTTTGTGAGTGCCGCTGTATTCGACAATTCGCCAAAGGACAACATTGAGTAAGTAAATTATGATGAAATACATTATCATCTCGTGTATTTCTGATTGAATCTCCAGTCAAGAAGACCTCGAACCGACAATGTGCATAAGACATTTCGTCTCCCAGACCTCAGATAGCCCGATTTTATTATTTATCTGCTCAAAAAAATTTCGAAATTTGAAAATGTTTGATCATTTTCAGTATAAGTAAGGAGAAATTGAATTTACGTCTGGCACACGGACACGCCTTCAACGCAGTTCTATAGGTTTGTTTCTTCAGCGCCTGTACCACATGTAGGTACGGTGTATGCGCGGCTCTGCTTTTTTCCGAGGGTAAAAATCTAATTTCAAAGCTGATGCCGAACTCAGATATCGGCGGTATTGAGATATGGATAAAAAATGTGTTACCCCGTGCCAACATTATCGTATTTGAAGGGTTAACATAGAAGGATATGCATTCCCTCACTTTCGCATGTGCACTTCGTAGAGGAGGTTAGAACGCACACCAGATTATTTTTAATTTACGAGTATATTTATGATATATCTCTCAAACGCACCAACGCGTGTACCGGTAATTTTTCATGATAACCACCAAAAATTCATCCGAGCATTTTTTAATGATATCATTCAAAGCATTCCTTTCACAAATGTGTGCTCAATGTGGTAGATTACATCATATTATGGGAATAACACGTATTCGTAATGAAGCGAATATTTTATGAATCAACTAAGCAGATATTTCACTTCGACAAAAGCATTGATTTCTGTTTAAATTATTCGAATGCTCTATCAATTTCAGTCAATGAATCCACCTTCGTTGAGACATTTTCTATTCTTTGCTTGGCATACAGTCAGTTTTTATTGATTACTTTTATGGACATTGAATATCTCTTGAATTTACACGTGTTTAGTAAGTAGTAATAAAGAAGCATTATCATAATTTCTTTTAAATCAAAATAAATCCGAAAAACTGAAACATTACGTACATCGTATAATGCATTATATGATTACCGGAGTTTTTAAAGGTGATATAAAATCATTAAAAGTACAAAAAAACATCTAACCCAACCTTATTAACCAAAAAAAAAAGTCATTTGTTCATATTTTGGAAACCAATCATTCTTTTGATATAAATAAAGGTTTAAAATTTTTACATACAAATACAACCGTAGACAAATTGGAAATTCAAAAATTAGAAACACCTTTAATAGTCAATTAAATATAATTAATAATCTTTTTACTAAATAGCTTATCTTGAATTTATTTTCATATATATTTCTAATGTAAATTTGTTATTCAATGTTTTATTAACATTTTTGTTAAATTAATTAGCTACTTTAATCAATTTTTGTTTATGTTTATCACTTGTATATTCGTACATTATTGTGATATATGTTTATCATTTGTCTGTACTTGACAGTATCTTTTTGACTGTTCTGTATAGTCCTGACGAGGAAAGCTTTGCTTTCGAAATATGTTGATATGTATATATTATTAAGGTGGTGATTACAAAGTCATTTTTAAACCATTTACTTAATAAAAAAATCATTAAAAAAAATTATTAGGCCAGGATAGATTAGGATTTTATTCTAGTTTTTGTTGGTAATTTAAAGACCTTACGTAATTTTTTAAAAGTGTGGCGATTCAAACCGTGTGTTGAATTATCATGGAAACATATTACTGTATTTTTTGTTTTTGTTTTTTACTACTTTTATAAAGAGGAACTTTAAGAAAGACGAACATTTCCGGGTTTTGAATAACCTGACAATATTTGAAAATCTTTTATTACCATCAGAAGTAGCGGAAGATGTTGCTTGTGTCATGATGTAGGACTTAACCACTGATCAGTAAGTGCCAGGGATAAATTGGAACTTAAGTTGTCAAAGCACATTATTAATATTATCAGAATTCACCAAATCAACCGTTTGTTTTATTATTTAAGAATTACGAACATTCGACAATGTTTTAAAAGATCTTTCAATGTACCACAATTAAAAATATTGCTTGTGCAGTGATAGGGGACTTAGATAGCCGAGGAAGGGAACACACGACGCCAGAATACCTTCGTAACCTTCCTGGCTCAAGTGCTCTGAAAGAATCCAGTACAAATTGTTCTGAATGGTATTTAAATCCATCAATGAAATGGCCCCACATATCAGACTTTCATATCCTTAAATTCAATATACCTGCGAGTACCAGTCTTGTAATGCCTATATATCCTACATGAGGATTTTATTAACATAAATCGATGACTCACACTTCAATCCGTTTCTTATCGAGAGACGAATCACATTTAGGAAGATATCAAATCCCTGCACCCATTATACAAGTATAATTTGCTTTTCCTTTCCTAAAATTGAGGAAGAACATAAATCATTATTAAAATAAATATCAGGATTAAATAATATCTCCAATAACACGTGTTTTCTAATATTATGTCCACTGCGTGCAGAACCGTATATAAATTTCGCTAATGCAGTGATTTTCTCAACTGACTTGCCAGGTAAGTATTGTCCTGTATAATATCATCTGTATATTTTAACGCAGCATTACATTAATGGGACAAAATGCATTGTGTATTTATTTAATGTCAACAGTATAAATATACCTTAAACAATAATTGCATATCACAGTTAACTAAAAGCATCACAATATAGCACAAATAATTTTAGCGGGGAATTATTAAATGTTGCATTAGATTGTACAATGACATCAGAGAGTATATCAATAATAAAAGTTTATAAAGGATATAAAATTAAAAGATATGCGTACATATAAAAACATAGTAAACGTAAGTTATAATAATATTGATTGAAAAGATACGATAGTATATATAGCTTTCTTGTACTTTCCCTCCGTGCAGTTAAATAGATCCGCTACATCTGCGTACCTATTACTAACTTCATGTTATCTAGGTACAACTCAGTCTAGGCGCGATCTTGGCTGCCGGCTACTTTTTATAATTGCTCTTAGTTTATCTTGATAATATTGGGAAGTTCTTAATTTTCCCGGTGTAAAAATAGCATAAAATAACCGCAATAATTTTTAGGTTACATTTATAAAAATAACATAATTTTGGTGCTCTCGTCTTGAGCTTAAATCAAGTTTATAATAAAAACCCCAATATTTCAAATATTTTAAGTTGAAATCTGTTTCGTTCTTCTGAATTAACGCATCGAGCATCGGTCACATCTGTCGAAGATCATGTACTAGTGAAGTGCGAAAAGTGATTTACAATGGCTATTCGGGCTACGGTGGTTGTAAAAATATTTTATTCATCCGGGAAGTGTCCGACCAGGGGCTGCTCTGCTACCTGCTGTGGTCCGACCCCATCAAGGACACCGCCGACTGGGGCGAGAACGAGCTTCACCTTCACCTTCGTCATTGAGATAGTGGCCAAGTTCTCCAACAAGCACGACTTTGACCTGATCTGCCGGGTGCATCGGGATGAGTTCTTTGCCAAGAGGCAACTGGTCACCCACTTCTCGGCGCCTGTCAGTGGACGACACGCTGAAGTGCTCTTTCCAGATCCTAAAGCCGGCCGACAAGCACCACCTGGCTTACGTGCAGACCAAGACCAACCGTCCCGTCACGCCGCCCAGGGGCGTCACCAAGACAAAGAAGGTTTTTAGGGGCCTATGGATCAGTCCCCCTGGCCACCATCCTCCCCCGCCGCTCCCCCCTTTTAAGAGTATTCTGTGTTATTTATCCTCAAAATATATGGATAATAATTCATTGTATTAATTTAAATACATTGTTGATTATAATGGAAACAATCTCTCTATCATTTGTATTAGCGTCTTGTAATATATCGTAAGGAATAAATACAGTTAGCTTTTTTTTCCAATTTAACATGTGTGAAAACTTAGACCAAGCCGTATTTAGTTTTGATAATGTAACTGCATCTCTTTATATTGTCTATAAATAATGTGTAATGATAGCCTGTCCAAAAAGAGAAAATAAATGTGAAAAAATAAAAAATAAATTCGTAGAATAGATGTAATATAAGAATAATTTAAGAATAGGAAGTAATATTTGTACAGCGCCCTTAAAAACGGCGCTATAAAAATCATCCGATTATTATTATTTTTATTAATAATTAATAATCGAGTGTTTGTGATGCTCAGTCCTGGTGTTGTTACATTTAAACAGGATTTGGAATTAGTTGCTCTCGAAGGCATATGAAATTGAATGAGCTTAATTAAATCAGGACTGTCCATAGTACCATTTACAATTTTGAACATAAATATCACGTAGGAAATAATTCTTGGATCTGATAGATTTACTAAATTTCGTTCTTTCATCAACTAATTATAGTTAATGCTTTCAATGGGAATACCGAGTATATAATTAATATGTCTTAGGATATATATTTTTGGTATTAGAGATTGATGAATCGGTGAATGCCATTTGATAGCCATAAGTTGTAATAATATATTATCTATTGTTAGTGATAAGATAGAGCATTGAGAAAAAAAAACATTTCTATAGCGCCCTTGAGGTGATTTTTCATAAAAATGGCGCTGTATAGATAATCCAAATATTATTACTGTATGTAATTACAGTTTTCTTTTATAAATGAATAATGCACGATATAGAGAGTTAAGATTGAACCATTTCATACAAATCGTTTAAGTAAGTTGGAAATTGAATTTGTTATTACAGTTTTGTACAACAGATTTTTGGTACTTTTTTCTTCATTATTTGAACTTGAAATCTTCTAAATGAAAACAAACTTCAGCAAATAATGGTAAAAAAAAATTGGATTAACATTATCTTTGCGTAAAATTTTTTGATGGTTTTTTTCTGTTTCGTCGACAGTAAATATTGTTACTGTTTCCAATCAATGAATATTTAATGTTGGCAGCCGATGTTCAGTAAATTATTCCAGCTCCGTATGAATTTAGAAAGCAGTATCTTCAGATCAAAATCAATCAACTTTTAATACTTTCAACCGACGTTTATTACTCACTACCGTATCATAATTAACTGTGAGGAAACTCATAACTCAAAAAATAATCAAAAAACTTCTTCAGAATGCTCTGCTGTGGGAATAATTGCTACTCAAAACAATAATAATAATAGCAACCGATCGGTAACAACAATTATTCCATAAAACTAATCGTTCTCATTTTAAACGTAGATGAGAAGATGAACCGCACAGCATCTAATCATTAGGGCATAAAGAATTCAGAAAATTCATATAATTTTATGTCCAAAACACATAAATTTCACATCACCGCATTCACAATATACTGCACCTATTACGACAAGAAAATCGTTCAGCACGTACACTTACTAAAGATATCAAATCATTTCTTGATGTTTATAAAAATGGTACTTGAAATTACTTATATTTTTTGTGCAGGTTCTCCAAATTAATTTTTGTTTCAGGTGTTTTTTTACGTCACCTCAATAAGCGCCCGTGGCATTGTCCAATTTAGTTATGACGTGTATCCAAAAAAAACAACCGACTATTTTATTATTTTAATAACACCGGCAAACCCACGCTTCATTTGTGATGGTATAATTCCATGTAAAAGCTCCAAATCAAAAGCTTTAGTATTGGATAGTAATCATTTCGGGTCAGCGGTAAACCAGCGGATCACCTGCTTGCGATTCAAAGGACAACCGAATCATTTTTGAAAAGCCTCACTATTTTGACAGCACGCGATGCTAAATGGATCATAACTTATAATACTTTCGAAATAATCAATATTTTGCACTGCGCTCGATCAAATTTGTAATAGTGTGCGGTCATCCAATTTGATATGTTGTATTTAATGCTATTAAAATAATACGAAAACATTTTTTTCTTAGCTCTATTGATTATTTTACATGGAGGGACACAAATATCACAAATTGTATGTTCGCCGGTGGTCTTTGATTTGACTCTCAACATCCTTGATGTGATTTTCCTGTGAAAACGTTGCAAAAATGATAGATGAAATCGTAAAAAAAACAGAGAAAGTAAAAAGGTATCAGTCGCATCTGGAAATCGAACTAAGGGCCTCTACCAACTGAGCTAATGAGACCAGTTCACTTTACGCCATCTTCATAGATATCATTCATAAACTTCAAGACTTGTCCATATTATCCTACATTAAATACCATTTTATTGGCTGTTATTTTCATGATGATTACAAAGTTCTATCCGAATACACTTTTAACCTAGATAATGTCTCGGGTATACCAATATTATAATAAAAATCGGATAGGCGTATCCGAGAGCTCAGTCAGTAGAGCGGTTGTCTCCCGGTAAGACAGAGGTCCTGGGTTCGATTTCCAGATGCGACTGATACCTTTTTACTTTCTGTGGTTTTTTACGATTTATTTATTTTTATAAAAGTGGTGTAAACAAAGTACATTTTTAATTATTTATTTTATTTTTAATTTTGTTAATAACACCATAAATTAATTTTACATTTACTGAAGTTTTTTTTTTTAGTTTTCTAAACGTGCCTAAATTTATTGGTAAACAATGAACTGAAACAATGGCAATTTGTCGTTTACATTGGGTATTAATAAAACTTATCTAATGAAACATATTAATTATATTCATATATTTCAATTTTCACCTTCCTGGCAATAAGTCGGACCGCTAAATAACTCGATATTTGCATACATTTCTTGCTTCATTCACATTTATAAATCGTTTCATACATTCTCTTCCGTTATTCCGACTTCTGACAAGGCCTGACTCGAGTATTTGATTTACTTGATGGCGCCATGTCTTCCTCGGGCATCTCCGGCTTTTTCTTGTATACACATTCGCGTCATATATTCTCCTTGCAGTTCTTTCTTTGTTCATACGCTCTACATGCCCACACCATCAAATCATCCCTTTCTTAACCTTAGTTATTAGCATTCTTTACGAATCTCCTTTACCGCTCTCTTTTAAATTCTGTGCGAGTGCCACATCTGAAGGCTTGGTAATATTATGAAGGTCCTAAGCTCCGAATACGATATTTCAAATTCAATAAATTGTACAAATCCAACGCCCATTCATCGACTGCCTAACAAAAGAAGGAAGAAGAGGTTCCTTTCACCCTTGTTAAAGCAAAAAATAACCCAAATTGCAAGTTCTGAGATGTGTATTATTTATAGATAAACGTTTGTCTTACCCTGTTATTTCTTTATTTGAGTCAGGTCAATTTTTTTACGTCAATATGTTTTTTATTATGCAGTCTTCCCGTTGAATGTTCCACATTTTATTGTTAAGTTCCCATGGCCTATCAATTATTACGGTATTGAAGGAGGAGTTTTTTTTTTATTTATAAATATGGTTTTTGTTGTGGTTATAATTCAGCGACAAAAGAATGAGTTGTTGTATTTAGTTTAGCACATTTTAATACATATTGATTTAATTGGCAAGTTGAATAAAGTTATGACGTTGTGAATTTTGCTTGTCTTTTGGGTGCCGTAATTGATTTCACATCGAAAGTAATGCCTTATGACGACTATTACTATCTCTAAACAAAGAAACAATTTTGAAAATTTTATTTCATTACAAACATTTTTTTTTTTTTAACAATTGAATGTTTTAGGCTTTTACAAAAAGTCAATAGATGTCTCATATAAATAAAAAGTCTGATGTAAATCCGAGATACTGTTTAAGTTTTGCAATTGAGTTCGGGTAGAACTTTGTAAATATTGTAAAAATAGCTGCCAATAATATGAGATTAAACAATGGAAGATAATTTTCACAAATCTTGAATTTGAGATATGATATCGATGAAGATGACACAAATTGAACTTGTCTCATTAGCTAAGTCGGTTGAGCGTCGCCCCGGATAGGCAGAGGACCTGGGTTTGAGTCCCAGATTGTACTGAAATATTTTTAGTTTCTGTTCTTTTATCCGGTTTCATCTTTCGTTTAGGTTATGTTAATAGTATCTTCTTCAATGATTATTTATTTTTTTCAAAACATACGAGTATCTAAATAAAACAAGTTCTTATGTAGGTACCCACTTGTCTTTTCCATATTGAAAATATTTTTTTTGCATTTTGTCGATTTTAATGTTTCTTGTTACCATTTTATGAAATATTTTACGTTTCTTATTATTATTTTGTCAAAACTAAATTTAATGTTAAATTGAAAAAAAAAGCTAACTGTATTTATTCCTCACGATATATTGCAAGACGCTAATACAAATGACAGAGTGATTGTTTCCATTATATTCAAGAATGTATTTAAGATAAGACAATGAATTATTATCCATATATTTGTAGGATAAATAACAAGAATACTCTTAAAAGGGCGGAGCGGCGGGGGAGGACGGTGGCCGGGGGACTGATCCATAGGACCCTAAAAGCCTTCTTTGTCTTGGTGACGCCCCAGGGCGGCGTGACGGGACGGTTGGTGTTGGCCTGCACGTACGCCAGGTGGCGCTTGTCGGCCAGCTTCAGGATCCGAAAGGAGCACTTCAGCGTGTCGTCCACTGACATCATTGCTCCTACATTATAGAATTCCCTGCAGTAGTTGGGCGCCAAGAAATGGGTGACCAGTTGCTACTTGACAAAGAACTCATACCCGTCAGGTCAAAGTCGTGCTTGTTGAGGAACTTGGCCACTATCTCAATGACGAAGGTGAAGGCTTGTTCTCGCCCCAGCTAGCGGTGTCCTTGTTGGGGTCGGACCACAGCAGGTCACAAAGCAATATTTTTACAACCACCGTAGCCCGAATAGCCGTTTCTTTTCACTTTTCAAACTGAAACTTCACTAGTACATGTGGTAAGGACCTTCGACCGACCGCCAGATGTGACCGATGCCCGATGCGTTAATTCGGAAGAACGAAGCAGATTTCAACTCAAAATATTTGAAATATTTGTGTTTTTATTATAAACTTTATTTAAGATCGAAACGGCAGCACTAAAATCATCTAATTTTTATAAATGTAACCTAAAAATATTGCGGTTATTTTATGCCATTTTTACACCGGGAAAATTAAGAACTTCCCAATATCTCCAAGATAAACCAGGAGCGACTATAAAAATCAGCCGGCTGCCAGGAGGGCAACTAGACCTTTTTATGTTTCTTATTATCACTCTAAGACATATTTTATATTTCTTATTATCACTTTATGTCATATTTCATGTTTCCTATTTTCACCAACATTCATTATTTAAAGAAAATTTATTTATTTTAATTGTTTCAAAATGTACTCATTTCTCAAAAATTTTCAATAATAATAAAATAATCATATATTTAACTTTTTTTTTTAAATAATTCGTTTTATGTTCATTTGGAAAAGAAAAAAAAAGTATTTGGCAGTACAGTAGAGAGATTTGATTAGAATTTATCTTCCAATTTATATTTGTGTTACTACGAAACACAGATGGGTGTGGAAAGTTAATAATTAGTTAAAAAATAATTTTATATCAATAAGGCTCCAGGCAGATAAGTATTATAGATATGTAAGCTAATTAAGGAAACTAAAACTTTGTTGATGGCGTAAAGAACATATAAATAAATTAAAAATACCCTATATAGATCTGTAGTCTGTTCTACGTCGTTGTAAATTATGTAACTTGTAGCAACATTATTCGTTGCAAAGTTTTGTAATTTATTTCAACATGGAAGAAATTCAAATTAAATTCCAGTCGGATACATTCTGATTAACCTACAAACGTGTGTTTTCCACGTGGGAATTCGTGTTGGTGTGAGAACACGTGTTATTATGTTGTGATTACACGATTGTTATATCTACCCATAATCATTAATATTTAAACGAAACGAAAAATCAAGGGCTTTAATGACGGAATAATTCATTCGTCATTAACGCTGGAAATAAATTCATGGATCAACTATTTTAAGCCCTTTGATAGTTTATCGGAATATTTGTGTTGTGTAACTAAAATGTTGGTGAAATATTTATAGATTGGGTATTGAAATGATGTTATGGTTTTATATGATTATTATGTATATATTTTTATAATAACTCCACGCAGGAGGCCGTGATGGAAATAATTTCCCTCGAGGCCTATATCATCTTTGGGGATACTGTGTGGAGGGTAGGAGGGTGGAGGGTGTGGAGGGTACTGATAGGAAGGATTGAACCTGGGTCTTGGATAGACCCATGTTGTAGAATGGAGGAAACCCAGAGGCCGGCAGATAATTCCACACTCGAGCTGTTGAACACAAGAACGAGTCGTAGAAGCGACCCGTTCTTATGTGACAAATGTCAACCGTGTGCAAATATTGGTCGTGCGTTTTGCGTGTTTCTAGACTATGCACCGGTGCCGAAGAGATCAATGACGCTAGTTCCTCAGAGCATCTTCCATTAAGATACCGGTAGAACAAGGACACCATTCTCACCTGACGTCTGTGCCCCAAAAGATTGCAATCCATTTATTAATATAGGCAAATCTATCAAACGGACAGATATTTTGGTGCTCCCGACCAGAGGTGGCTGTCAAATTCTACAGTGGGGCACACTTGCGATTTGTATGGGGTCAGCAGTTGTGTAGTATTAAAGTATCTGCGGGCTCTGTACAGTACGCCCAGCTTCTGAGAGGCTACCTTTACTCTGGCTTCGATGGACCCCCTGAGCTGGTCACTTAAGGTCACACTAAGCATATCAATGGAGGGCTTGTTGGGAAGATTGCTTTCATTAAAGGAGGCTAGATTATCATTTCGATCCCTTTTAGACGTAATCAGATATGATTGGGTGTTTGAAACATTAATTAATTTATGGTATTCTCCCCACGAGGCATAATAAACACGAATTTTTAAAAATATCTCGAAATGAATTGTTACCTCTTTTCATAATCCAACTAAAGAATTTTATTAATTTGATCGTGACATATCTTTTTGGGCAGCCCCCTTCCATCGCAGCATATTATATTCTCAAAAACATTATATCATATTAAAAAAAATATTAAATGCCTCCCAATATATTGAGATTCTTAATAATTCCTACATGAAGTAGGAACGTATTTGTACAGTGGAGATTTGGAGGGTTGCATAGCACAAATTGCTTGGAATTTAATATTAAAAATTCTAATACGTAGCTGCTCAATGTTTTCGAAGAAAATCGTACATTTATACTACATCGATACATTGAGTTAGATGGAATAAGTACTATGAAAAGTCGGCAATGCTTAGGGGTTGGAACACAATATTAGAATCTTCTCAGTATCCATTAGCTTCTCGCGAGATCCTTCAAAAATTCGCATGATTTCTAGACAGAACGAAACAAATAAATTCCATCAAACTCCCAACAAGAAATGGATGTTTCCCACAAATTTTCATTAATATTAATAAGAATATATTATTATCTTTTTTTATAACGAAATAATAAATAATGGTATCCTCACTGGGATTTGCAGTGCTGAGGATTTCATTTACAAAATATGAAATCACATTATAATTATAATATGTGATTTCATATTATAATAACATTATAATATGAAATCACATTATAATTGTTGCGCTTGATGAAAAAAATAAAATAATTGTTAGGTGAGGTGTTAGTCTGTATTTGGTGTTAATATATTTTCTAATTCAGATCTCTCTATGTAACGTATCTCGGTTTTTTAATATATTATGGCTGTTGTGATTTCTAAAGGATAGTGGGATTCTTTTGTAGAGTTTAGTAGCATATTATAAGAAGTTTTTTAGTCCAAATGTTGTGTTTGGGATTCCGTGTTGTATGTATTTTTGACTCTGAGATCTAATGTTTCTAATATGAGTTATTGTTGCTTTCTGTTTTTGTATTTATACATGCAAAGTAGTATTTTTCTAGAATAAAATTGTTTTATTGACAAAATGTTAAGTTTGTTGAAGATTTCATTAGTGCTACTTCTTCTCACAGAGACTTCAAGTATAATTTTCATCGTGGCTTTTTGTATTCTAATGAGTTAATTAAGAATTAATATTAATATTCCCTGTAGTATTTAAGGTAGATATTAATGTAGGTGTCTCGTCGTCCTACATAAAATGAAAATAGTCGTATCTGTAGAAAGGATAAAGAATACAAAGTGAAATGCCGTGGGATTCCGTGGAATTGTTATTTAAAAAGGATATCCTTCCCTAGTTAAAAGTAGATTACCATGTCTCCACTCGTGTAGCAGTATACCCCGGAGACCAATTATCTTAGACATGTCTCGCGTATTTTTTCATCGCTTTTGGTACTACAGAATACAGAATAAGACTATGAGGGAGGTAACCTGATTATTGACCCCAGACTCTGCGGGTTTTCAGGGTGCTATACTATTTCGTACTCATCGCGATTCTTGAATTTGCAGTTTCTACAGGTCAAGAAAAACCTTAATTCGTTTTCTTTTTTTATTATATTTATCCACGTATGTTTTGTGCATAGAGGTATTTTTTTCATTTATTAATCTATCGGATATTTTAGTTACGAATCTAAGTAAATCAGACAAATACACATTTACGAAAAAAAAAATTCTTCAATAAACTTTTGAAAAAATTAACCGTTGTGTCATTTCAGAGTTTAAAAATTACAACCTGCATTTTGTACTGCGTCATTAGAGTGATTTTTCACAAAAACGGCGCTATGCAAATCAACAACATATTATTATTATCAATATTGCTATTCAAATTGTTGTTCTCATAACATTGCGTTTCAATCGATTATCGTATCCTAACTGAATTTCAATGCAGAAAGTCATTCCGGTGACATTTTTATTATTTCTATTTAAGGAATGTTTTGTCATCTGAATTTGTATTAAAATGTGCAAAAAGGTCGACTACCCAATGGAAACATATTTGTCATCACAAACGAATCCATGCATTTTTTTAACTGTTACAATAAGGATATCAGTGTCCTTAAAGCTTTTCGCTTTGAACAACACTTCAGATACACGATGCGTGTTAAATAGTAGTGTGTACTAATAATTATAGGGAACAGAGATCGTGCCATGGAATATCTCCGCGGGGTTACATTCCCCCGTACAGAATTAATTCAAGTGCACTAACTGTGTTCCCGGAACATCTTCACCATCCAGCCTCTGTCTTAACAATAGACGACTGTTACAAATCACCCACTAACTAGACGCTCTTCAGAAGGGCAAATTTTACCCCCCGGGTTATGTAAATACTCTAAGAACCTATTTTTACCCGCAAGAAGCTCTCTGCATCCTCCGCTACTTGGCACTTAATCAGAAAGTGCAATTTTAAAACTCAATTACTTTTGCTGCACGAATTTAACGATAAACACAATTTTGCTAAGGGTACTATTTTTGCTGGTGTAGTTGAGATGCTGATCTTCAAATGAAGCACATGCAATATCAGGAATATGCACTCCTTTCATGTTCGAACTACGAAACCGATCCAGACCATCTACAGCAATTTATTCAGCAGTGTAGCACATCGCAAAAAATGTACTATCATATCCTAGACTGTGAGCTAGCACAATTAGAAGAATTTTGTCTCTTTTTGTGGTTGTCTTTAAACTTGCCTGTGCTTGTTTCAGAGTTGGATGTTCAATGTGTAACTGTTATGCAAATCGGCACCTTAAGTGCGACATGTACTCAAGGGGGGTTTTTGTAAGAGATCCTATATAGTGAGTGGAGTAAAGCTATTTTCGTTTGGTGAGAGATCTCCGGCAATGTTATTCTTTTAAGGCAACATTGCACACTGTGCAGCGGGGCTAACTAGAGCGCGGCAGCCATTATTGCATCTCCATGTTAAGTTAAACATAAAAGCGGGATCATCTCATTTGTGAAACGAAATGGCTTCAGATAATATAGAAACAGATGCAGCGTGAATACGAAGCTGCACTTAAAAATACATTATAAAGAAATTCAAATGGTTTGAGATAGACTAATGGATCGTTTGTGCAAATAACCTGGGTTTCTATCATACCAAACCTCAACACGCTTATTCAAACATTATGCTAACTTCCTTAAAAACGCATTTTGTGATTTTATTTCCTCGTATTTATAGCTTGAAGCCTCTTAAGACTTGATTTATATGTGAACCGCAATAGGGTCGCAACTGCTCAGAGCTAATGACACTGTGGAATGCCGGTTTTGGGAATATTTTGTACAGCTGAACGTGAAGAAATAAAACTTTCAAGAGAAAAAATGAATTAAACGTTTTTAAAATAACCAATATTCCAAAGCCCAGTACCAAGGAGTAGGTCACCTAGAATCTAGAATAATGTTTTAAATAGATGCTCTCGCCATGCAACGAAAATCGAATCAAACTAAAACTGGGGTTGCGATAAAGCGCATGCTCACTTAACGGGGAGAGGGACGTCGGAGAGTTATTATTTATTAATTAAAAATAATGATAATATTATTGTGCAATACGATAAACAAGGTGTTTTTAAAGAGAACACCGACCGTTCTACGCATGTTTTACAAAAACATTTAAAAAGTAGAATATCCTTAAAAAAATGCCGTGAAGGTTTTTCTGTAACTTATCGATTTGAAAAATTAAAAAAAGAACAGTGTGTAGTTTAATTTTTTCATGAACATTACGTAACTTTAATGTTTTTTTTTGTAATGCGGATTACAAATCTTTGGATACTTTTCTCCACTTTAAAAATCATATTCGTATTTTAAATATTTTGTAAAACTTACAATGGGACGGTCAGAAAAAGTCATATTTCTGGTTATATTTTGATAAATGGTAAGGCTATGTAAATTTATGAAATATTTAATAAATATTTTTCTATTTAAAAACGTTATGTTTATCGTATTGCGTAATAATACTATCTTTATTTTGAATTAATAAATAATAACTCTCCGACGTCCCTCTCGCCCTTAAAAGATAAAGACTTAATTTTGCTAGTCTATTCATATGATCATGCATAAAAACAAAAAAAAAGATAAGTATAAAAACAGTATTGGCCTCACTGACTGACCATTCGCATTAGCTCTGCCCACGCGCTCCAATCTTCAAGCTATTAATATGGGACAATCGAGATAACAAAGTCGCCAGCAATTTATTATAAATATTTATCGCAGGACCGAGACTGGGTGCGCAAAAAAACCGCATATATGCCGCTCCTAAAAAGGCCACAGGAGTAAAACAAAGGTCCGACGTGTTGCGAGCGCAGCCAGGCCGACATTGGCTCACACGTTACAAGAACTGTTTTTGCACCGGCCGATATACCTTCACGGGCAAGCAGTTAGGCAGTCATCCGTCATGGAGAATGCGCGCTATGCAGAGTGGCGGCTCTAGCGGCCCAACCAAAGGGATGCATCGTAAGGGTAGGAATTAGGGATGTGGAATTGGGCCAGTTTCTGGAATACATGACCAACCATAAATATGTTTTACTTTTCAGAAAACAAATATATGTGACACAGTTAGTGGAACTTTGGCAAAGAAGTGAAGAAGTTGAAGGGAGGGTCAGGAATTATATTGGTAATTATATATATGTTCACTAAAGAACAATTGAAGCCACGTTTCGGGCTTCTGAATGACGTTCTCTCACGAAACGAGTATCATCCCCTGATAATGTTATAATCACAAAACACGGATGTCGCCTAAATGGAAGCCGGAAACATATACGTATATGTAGAATTTTTTTTTTTTCTGTAAACCACTGTTTAATAAATAAATATCAACATGCTTCAGAAGCGAAGCTTCCCTCATCAGGATACACTATATATATATATATATATATTTTTTTTTTTCAAATATCTTTTACATTTTTAGTTAATAATTACTTACTTACTTTCATCACTTATAGCTACTTTTATCAGTCTATTATACTTGTCATCATTTTTTAGTATATTGTTTATCCTGATAACGGAAGCTTCGCTTCCGAAACACGTTGACATTTATATATTAAACAGTAATTTACACAAAACATTTCTTATTAATATTGATAATGACACCACAAAGTAGTTTTACATTTATTGAAGAAACATATATTTACGTGTTGTAATTTTTCGTGAAATGGCGTTAAAAAAATCCTTCGACTAACATACACAAAAATGTAATGTGAAAAAATTAAATTTATTTACTTTACAATTTTTTGTCCAAAAAAGTGATTCATCACCACATGTATGTGTCTACGCATCAAGATTAAGACAGAAAATTTCAAATTGGTGTTTGAAAATACGACTTATTTAAAAGGAATTGTCTATTTTCTATACGATTTACATGCAGGGGTATTATCGACAATCAATCAGTCTCTGGGGGCCAAGTCTGTATCTTTTGCGTTAGCTAATGCAAGTTAAATTGTCGATAAACAACACATTCTGATAGTTTTCATAAACGCAGAGTCGTCCCCTGCGTTTGAGTTACGGATTTGTCTCTTAACGTAAACGCAAACTTAACTTGTTAGCGCCATACGTAATAACAAACTGTCAAAATATGTTGTTTATTGGCGATTTAACTTGCGTTAGCTAACGCAAAAGATACGGACTTGGCCCCCTGGGCATTTTCTCTCTCTATTTATAATATTTACCATCCAGCTCTGCCATAGCATTCCGCCCCCAGCGACAGCAGGCCTGACAATTCTCACATCAAAACATGCCTCTACACTCCACGTCTCTAGCCTAACAAGCTGCAAAAAACACGATCGCCTTAAAATGTTCACGTTCATATTATTCATTATACCCTCCGTCCTTCTCCCACAGCCTAGAGGCCGTTTAGTGTTCTGGCATAAATGTTCCTAATTTTTATTCGTTGTTTTCTGTTGTTATTTGTTGGGATGCGACTCGTGTTTGTAACAATTTTTGTGATTTAGCTGAGATTAAAGGTTTGGTCAGACTCTCTTTACCTCAAAACACCCTTACTTTATAAATGGTTATAATATCTTAAATAGAATTTCTTCAAAATATTTCATTCATTTCATTGCCGGCAACCCGGGAGTTTATTGGCATAAAATTTAAACATTTACATGCACTTTACCCGTCTCACTAGACGATGTCTGTTCTGAGACGGGTAAACATTGATATTCACTTTGTGGCATCATTTTTAATAAATGAATTACTTTGTGCTTTAGAAATTTCATTATTAGAATTAAGGAACACTTGAGGTGTTTAAATAATAACAACTATTCTAAATTTGCCAATCATATTTTAGAAGCCAATCATTCTTCTGATCTAAATAAAAGTTTAAAAAATTTATATTCTAATGCAACCGGTTTAAAATTGGACAAATTTGAAAACTTAGACATCAGAAAAAGTTTTAATATTGAATTAAATTTAATAAAAAATCAAATATTATTTAAAAATAACTGTCCCTTGAAATTATTTTCATATTCGTATTAAATACAAAAATCTTTTAATTTCTTGTATAAATTTGTGATTCAATGATTTAAATTTTTTTATTTTATTATTATTATATTTGATTAATTATTAACCTACTTATTTTTTGTTCATGTTTATATTTTATCTATTTTTACATTATTGTGTCCTGTTTTTATCATTTGTTTATAGTTGACGTTATTATTGTTAGTATTCTATATATTCCTGATGAAGAAAGCATCGCTTTTGAAACATGTAGATTTCTGTGAATATTAATAAAGTGGTGAATTCAAAGTAATTTTTTTTTAATTCATTTAATATTTAATATATTTAATAGTCTGCTACTCGTGAATATTTTTATTTTTTATTTTAATTCGCACCCATATAATATAGGCATATGTTATTTTCTAATTATATTAGGTTAGGTTATTTTGTGTAGATTTTCTTGCTCATTTGATACTTTACGTATGATTATTAATACTCCTAGTTTAATCTAAATTGTTATATATCGTATTGCAATTTCTTTTTTGTGAACATTTCTCCCTCTTCCTGTGTCAACTCTGGTTAGAGTTGCATAAATACACAGATAATCTTCTCTACCCAGTGAGCGGGCTGCTTATTGCTACTGTAGGGCTTTTATTTTATTTTATATAATTGTAAACTGTGTTTTATTTGCTAGCGGCGCCTGCTGATAGCAATTTAATATTTAAGCCCGCTCACTAAGATAATGAAGGGTATAAGATAAAATTTGGGGGGAAACGAAGGGGGAATAAATTGTTGTAGATTGTTCTAATTTGTTCATCTAAGTAAGTCCAACTCGTGAAAATTTTAAATTGTGGTTATAATTCGCATCCATGTAATATATGCATATGTTAAGATATTTTTTTGAATCGTTACAAATAATAAAATTGTTATACATATCCCTAGTTAGAAGTCTAATAGTACATAATTCAAAGTACATATTCATAATGTAGAAAGAATTCGAAGAAAATTTTAACGTTCATAAATTTTAAAGTTTAAATACCTTTAGAGCATATAAATTACTCATCGTTTATGAATATTTAAATATTCCAACTTTAGACAACACACGGAAAATAAACAAAGTAATCTTTTTAATAAAGTTGTAAATTCGATCGTTCTGAACTCCTGCATTTAATCAACATGTACATACCCAAATGAACTACAAGACAGACATTAACATTTTATATATCGATATCCCGTTCCAACTATACTTTAAATTCCCCAATACAATGCTTACACAGTCTTGGTAACAAATAATTAAACGATATGGATGTATTTGACAATAATCTAAACTTGGCAAGTTTCAAAAGAAGGATGAACGAATTGTTACTGCCTGGTTTATAAATTATTGTTAACTACAACTTTCACATTATTTAATTATTTGTCATTAATGTTAATATTGACTTTGTGGATATTGTACTATTTATTCTGTTACTGTATATTTTTAGCTTTGGTGCAGTTTTTTGATTTGTGTACTTTACATTTGATTATTTATACCCCTGGTTTAATCTAAATTGTTATATAGTATTCTAAATTGTGTATGTGAGCGAGACTGCTGCTCATGAATATTTTACGTCATAGTTTCATTTTGCATATATGTAGTATATCTGTTATTTTACAAATATTTTAGGTTAGGTTAACTAACTAATTGACTAACCATTACGCTGTTTCAGATAGGACGGACCGCCAAACAACTCGATCTTGGCATACAATTCTTGCTTCATTCGCTTTCATACAACGTCTCATACATTCCCTTCTATTATTTCGACTTCTGACATGGCCCGACTCAAGTAATTGATTCACTTGATCGTGCCATGTCTTCCTCGGACGTCTCCGGCTTCTTTTTCCGTTAACATTCGCGTCATATATTCTCCTTACAGTCCTCTCTTCGTTCATTCGCTCTACATGCCCAAACCATCTAAGTGTCCCTTTCTTGATCTTGCTCACTACGCTTACATCAGCCTTGCATTCTTTACGATTTTTCACACGATCATACGTGGTTTTACCACACATTCGTCTCAGGGATCTCATTTCTACAACATTCAATCTACTTTCATCCTTCCTCTGCCAGTTCCATGCCTCACTGCCATACATCAGGGTTCGTATCAGCACTCCATTGTGGACTGCTAGCTTCGCTTCTTTGGACAACTTTTTGTTTACGCTAACCGCGTTCAGTCCTCCGTTAATGGAGTTTCCTGCATTCACCTTTCATTCAATATCCCTATCAGTCTTTCCATATCTCGTAAACATACTTTCCAAATACACAAACTCATCGACCTGCTCCAAGTATTAATCATTCACAACTATATTGCACACTGTTTTCGTACTCTCTCTTTCAAACAACATGATTTTACACTTACTTACATTCATCATTAGCTCATTCTTCATACATACTTCGTTCTTCCTAGATACGAGGGACTTTAGATCTTCCATACTGTTAGCAATCAGCAGCAGCAGTTAAGTTAGGTCAGTTAGTGTAAAGCGCACTTGAGGTGAACCTTCACAAAACAATATTTTCATACAAAAGACTGTCAAAAACAACTTATGATAAGGGTCAAATTCCTGACAATTTCGAAAGAATCACGAAGAGACAGGAAGCTCCTATGCAGTATTCGTGCTACATTATTAATTGACTTCAATATCTGAAGGTTTTTTGGTCGTATGTAAATATGTGTAATGTACGTGTTTTTCTTACAGGTTTTTGGACTAATAAAGGCAACAAATAACTGCCAACAATTTGTTTCATAAAGTGTTTCCCATTAAATAAATTTTCTATGAATAGAGGACGGATTTCAAGACACAATAATATAATCGATGCTATTTGGTGAAAAAACATAATGTTACCAAATAATGTGACGTAGGGAAAAACCATCATTAACTTGCTAAATAACGATGAAAATAACTATTAGATAGCCACATTTAAATAAAAACTTTAAAGCCTCCTAAAAAGCCTTTAAAATAATGAATGTCATTTAATACTACAGGTAACCTTAATCTTGTTTTAGCATCCCAAGATTTCAGGCTGATATGGATGGGATCATTAAATCAGCTCCATAAGTTTGAGAAAATCCCCTTCCAAGTGGTACTATTCTAATTTCGCCACTTTAACTGACGTAATTTACAATCTGGGATCGTTTTGGATCGATATAACTTTATTTACGGTCTGTTTAAAGTGGAATAATTCCGGACTCATTATTTTTTTACCAAATTAGGTAAGACATTAACTGAATGATATAAATTTCACACGTTTGACCAAAATGGCTCACATCATTAACTCCTTCTAACGATTTTATGTAAACAAGGTGAATTCAAACACAGAATGTACTTATACATAATGGGTTGTTGGTCACCAATAGCTGTAAAACATGGCCGAGGCCACCGTACGAGTGGAAGATAAGAACGCTTTTGGACCCAAATAGAAAAATTAGTGTACGTTACGTGTAGGACCTGCACATGGAAAATATTGTAATTATTTATGAACCGTCACACAGGGACGCACGACTTTTGTGAAAACGTTTGGTAGTTTCGCGATGGAAATGTTGTAGCTCCGAGCGTAATTGACTTATGGAACCAGCCGGTATAATCCGTCGCTGAGGTAGCGGGTGGTGACGTCAGCGGTTGCTGGCTGTAGTAGACTGTTCTTGTCTGTTTTCGGCAGGTCGAGGTATCCAGGAAAGGAGATGTTGTCCGTTCTGCGGTTGAACTGAAAAGAGGGCACATACCGCTGTGCCGAACATTATGTGCCGGTATTGCGCATGTTGTGCAATAATTTATATTTGGTTATTAAGAAATATGTTTATCTGTTTAAATTAATCCATTCTGTAGACACATTCGATACCACTAGTTAAAATATTGTATGATGAAAACATAGCATCATACATTGTTTTATTACACATTCGCCTCAGAGATCTCATCCTAATCCTTCCTCTGCTAGTTCCATGCCTCACTGCCAAACAAGAGGGTTGGTATCAGCACTCCATTTTGAAGTGCTAGTACTAGCGGGTATTTGGGATTATTTAAAAAAAAACACTTAGGCACATCTACAAAAAAAACCTAATGCAATAAAACCACGTCTTCCTTCTTAACGACAACAAGTAATAATCCATCCCTTTTTCCCACTGCGCACTGTTTATCATGCAAGAGGAACACAGAGGGATAATATGCATAATCTTGTATTTAAAAACCATACCGTGCCCTCGGTTTTATGTACCAGCACCCATAAGTTCGTGTTCTACATTCAATAGCGATACTAAATTTTATCCCGCAATAGCATCCTTGCTCCACTTGGAAAAGGAAAGAGGCATAAAATCAAAGGATGGAACTTCGACATGTGCTGACGTTTATTCTTTAGATACGGAAACAAGCATGTATATTTTGTTTATTTATTTATTCACGCCTAGAAGACTTTTACATATTGATACATTTATCACATAGTTATACAAAGTAGTCTAATAATATAGTGTATAAAATAATAATTAGAGTGTAAAAGAAGTATTGTAGGTACAATATATGCAAGTAGTTATAGCATATTGAATAAAAAATTTACGTGTGGTTACATTATAACTGGAGGTTGTATAAAAGAGTATAACAAGTGGCTTAGTACATAATATAATAACATAAATATAAAAGAAGTAAGAAGGTGGAGACTATGTAAGTATCTAGTTACAGCATAATGGGTATATAGGTTTATAATTATTATGACGTTGTAAAACATGAACAGTTGCAATGCTTGTTTACAATACAGCAAACCTTTAGTAAGCCCCATTGGGTGTTTTATAGAAACATAACATAATAAATATTCTCAGGGTACTGCAAAATAAGTTGCTGTGGTTACTGCATACTTACTAATATCCTTAAAATACAAAACATCACCATCTGCTCAAGTTTATGACATAACTATGAAAACAAACTAGGTATTTCAACGGAGCACGCTCGAAGGAACTAGAAGCATTGATACCATGCGCAGTGATGCACGTGCGAAAAACTCGACCTACTCGAGCCGATCACTCGCTTACAGTTGATATCGGCTTCATGAGAACGGTTCGTTTCTCCGAATAGTTTTTTTATGAACAAAACCTCGAATGTGGAACAAGTTACTGGCATCTGTCTTCCCTCCTTCCTTTTCACAAAATATGTCTTAATTTCTTCCTACAACCCAAAAAAAAAAATAAAAAAAAAATAAAAAAAATAAATAAAAAAAAATAAAAATATAAAAAATAAATAAAATAAAATAAAATAAAATAAATAAAAAAATTATAATAAATTCGTAGAAAAGACGTAATATAAGAATAATGTAAGAATAGGAAGTAATATTTAATGAGGTGATTTCTCACAAAAGCGGCGCTATAAAAATCATCCGATTATTATTATTATTCCTTAACCCTCCTTACAAAATTGCCCAACCGGATGGCGATACGTAGTAATAGGGACGCTCTTGTTAAGTGACATAAAAAAATACTCATGGTGAATTTTAATATGATGCTGTTGTAATTGTTGCTTGTTCAATATGGTAGGTATTAATCTGGTATATTTATTCACGGCCATGCCTTGTGACGTCACTTGACACGACTTCCGTTACGCGTGGCCATCATAACTATACGACGTGTTCATTACTGCCATTTCCGCCATAAACTTGAATGGCGTCTCGTATTTTTGTTCTTTCTACACTCCATTCGTCTGCCGTTAAAGACCGCCATTTAAAGCCAATATTGATAACCATTAACAACTGCTATGCACTCTCATTAAAGTTGAAGTGTTATTGGATTGCCTATAATATTTTATTGTTATTACGCCACGCAGTATCGTACACACAAAGTAGAAGACCTCCATGGTAGCTCAGTAAGATACTATACTATGGGCCAAATAGTTAGCCTCCCAGAAGCTGGGCGCGTTGTACAGAGCCCACAGATAATTTAATAGTCCACTACTGCTGACCCTGTACAAATTGCAAGTGCGCACCACTGTACAATTTGGTAGCCTCCTCTGGTCGGGAGCATCAAAATATCTGTCCGTTTGATAGATTCGCCTATCTTAATAAATGGATTGCAATCTTTGGGGCACAGACGTCAGATGGGAATGCTGTCCTTGTTCTACCGGTGTCTTAATGGAAGATGCTCTGAGGAACTAGCGTCATTGATCCCTTCGACACCGGTGCATAGTCGGAAAACACGCCAAACATGCGCCCAACATATGAACACGGTTAACATTTGTCACTTGGGAATGGGTCGCTTCTAGAACTTGTTCTTGTGTCCCTTCAAGATCCAAGTTCGCGACTTCCTATCTTCTTATTTTTTAATACCGGTCTTTGAAAACCGAATGGAACTGACAAACTTTTGGTGATCGGATAAAGATCTATTCACATCTAGTAGCACCGCACAGTGCCGAACAGTACAGTGAAGGCACGACAACATTAGTCGCTTACATTATCTATGAGCACATTCATATTACGTAAAATAACCGTGCATGCACGGGCCAGCACCGGCCGAGATGGTCGGCTAGAATATTTTGCCATTGCTGGCGGCTTAATGTGACACTGCGCCTGCGCAGTTAATTTGAACACATCACCGTCAGCACCGTTATGTTTGCGTCACCGTCACTTGACATCAGCAGACGCAGATATTGCTAAAACCAATTTATGGCCAGCGAAAAATTGATTGTCTTAGTCAGGGAATATAGATAATAAAATAATAAAAAACATGGGAATAGAATTACAAAATCCTCAAACATGTTGTGGCGGACGCAAACGCTCAGTTGACAGTTTAGTTGACAGCCGTACTCGCGTTTGTACTGTGTCTGTGTTGTGTATGTGCTATGCTGCATGGCGTAATGTGAATACTAGCGTCTGGCCGTTCCTGGTCTGTACTGCTCTGCACTGCGCGGTGCCGGTAGATGTGAATAGAATTTAATTCAACAAACGAATGAATCGGCACACTCTTTGAAAGTGATGTAAAGTCATTGAAAATACAAGAAAAAAACTATCCCCAAAACCTATTCTATCCAATTTAATTAATCTTTTTTTATAATACTCTTTCGTTTTTTTATAGTAATTTTTGTTATTAAAAAATATATATAACATAATTTCTACAAAAGAATGGTATTCACTTTGTGGCGTCATTATTAATAAATGAATTTTATATTATTTTGAATTCACTACTTTATTAATATAAACATATCTACATGTTTCAAAAGCGATGTTTCTTCATCAGGAATATATAGAATACTTAAAAATAGTAATGTCAAGTATAGACAAATGATAAATATAGAACACAATATTGTAAGAATAGACACTCAATAAACACAAACAAAAATTGATTAAAGTAGGTAAGTAATTAATCAAAAAATGTTCATAACAAAATTATTTTAAAACATTGAGCAATAAATTTATATTCCAAATAAAAAAAGCAATTATTTATATTATTAATAACTATAAGAAAAAAAAATCAAGAAATAGCTATTTAAAAAAAATTGATTATTAATTAAATTTAAATCAGTATTAAGATTTTTTCTGATTTCAAAAATTCCAAATTTGTCTAATTGTAAACCGGTTGTATTTGTATCAAAAATTTTTAAACCATTTTTTTTTATATCGTAATAATATATAATTATAATAATAATTGGATGATTTTTATAGCGCCGTTATTGTGAAAATCACCCGAAGGGCGCTGTACAAATATTACTTCCTATTCTTTATCCAATTATTTACAAACAGATACAGAAAAACATGGTATGTTTATATTAATAAAGTGGTTAATACAAATCAAATTTAAATTAATTTATTTATAAATGTATGTATTAATTAGATTAGGTTATATTAGGTTTATGAGCTAGTTTTTTTTTTCGTACTTTTAACGACTTCACATCACTTCATATCAAAAGTGTGCCTATTCATACGTGAGTTGAATTGATATGGAATCAAACTTTTGTATTCGCTTGTGTCAAAAACATGTATTTTTTATCAACATTTTTATCATAACCGGGCCTTTGAAATTATTTTAAAGGCTGTGGTATTTTAACTCTATAAAGGCAATTAAATAATTATTGTTCTTTTATTGAAATTTGATACTCTGTTCAAATTATCAACTCATCAATAAAATAGTTTTTTTTGCCGGAACTTCTCCTTTTTTTCTCAGCCGTAATTGTTTTCAAAGCAAGCTTGGTTTTTTATTCTTTTCTAAGAACTTTACCATTTTACCGGAATATTTAAATCCTGGAAATTAGTAGTGCCAGGACTCTGAAAGGCATAAAATTAATGAAAATGTTTGTTTCACTCTCACAACAATTTAAAATCGCGTTGAGAAACAACTGACAGGCAACCAGCTGGTTCTTAAAACAGTTTCGGTGACACAATGGGGCCACTCTAACCTCCAATATATGTCTGCACCAACCTGTAACTCAAAACACTTCAAACTTTTGGATGAATGAATGGATCATGGTTATGAATGGACACCACCCACCCCATGCGCGATGGGTCCATCTATTTGGTTTTGACATTGTTCGGGAAAGTAAACAAACTATATTTTACGATCACAAATCACTTCTTCATAGTTTAGACTTCCTCTTTTGGACGTTTCAATCAGACCGAATGAACCCCTTTTCACAAATGAATGGGAGCCAATATGTTACTGCTTTGAACATAATGAGATTCTAATGGACCTACTTGAAGATGTTATGTATTGTGTACATTGGACCGTCTTAATACTTTTATGTCTGTTGCGATTAATATGTATTATTTTTTCAATAGTTGTCATAATTGAAGGGTCGGATTTACTTATTGGTACAGAAATATATTTTACATAAAAAATCAATGCGTACTAATTACAATGCAATAAGAAATTTGTCAAAGACCGTATTTCATAATTATATTTTTTTTAAGGATTTTTTTTAAAATTGTATAATTATAATTACATATAATGGGAACTTGTACCCGTTAAACCACTGCAAGTAGCTTGTCAGCAGGAGTTTAGTTCAACAATATTATGTAATACGACAATAAATAACAATCATCATACAAATGTAGCGCAAAATTAGAACAATATAGTTGCATACATGTTGTCATCAATCTACACCAGGTTGAAAAGAATGTTTTAAAAAAATATGGAAACAGCATAACAGTTTTGTTATAGAGATAATATAGTCCAATTACACAATATCGATTGAAATAATGTTATACAAATATCAAAATATCAACAAGTATTAAACAAATTGAGAAAAAAATAATGCGGTGGTACAGTTTTGTTACAGTGAGGATAGACTTAATATAATAGTAGCATTTAAATCATTGCAAGATACCCAGAGCTATCAAGGAGATATACAATCAAGGAGACCATTATATTTGTTTAATAGACAATTCGATCTGAAAGTTGGGTTTGTCACAGACAACACAACCCAACTAAACACAGTGGTGTCTTCTACTGGTGCCCTCTCCTATCGGAAATCATCGGGTTAATTTTTCCATTTACATTCGAGTCATATATTTTCCTTACACTCCTTTCTTCGTTCATTCGCTCTATATGCCCAAACCATCTAAGCGTACCTTTCTTAATCTTGCTCACTACGCTTACATCAGCCTTGCATTCTTTACGAATCTCAAGATTTTTCACACGATCATACATGGTTTTAACATACATTCGATCTGAGATCTCATTTCTACAGCATTTAGTCTACTTTCATCCTTCCTCTGCCAGTTACATGCCTAAATGCCATACATCAGGGTTGGTATCAGCACTCCACTGTGGACTGCTAGCTTCGCTTCTTTGGATAACTTTTTGTTTGCGCCAACCGCGTTCAGTCCTCTGTTAATGGAGTTTCCTGCATTCACCCTTCTTTCAATATCCCTATCAGTCTTTCAATCTCTCGTAAACATACTTCCCAAATACACAAACTCATCGACCTGCTCCAAATATGCATCATTCACAACTATATTGCACACTGTTTTCGTACTTTCTCTTTCAAATTTCAAACACCATGACTTTAGAATTACCTACATTCATCATTAGCTCATTCTTCATACACACTTTGTTCATCATAGATACGAGGGACTGTAGATCTTCCATACTGTTAGAAATCAGCACCGCATCATCAGCATACAGCAGGCAACATACTTGCAGATTACTCATTTTCGGGCCCAAGCCCACCTATTTCAATTCTTGCATACAATTATCCATGTATATACTGAGTAACCACGGTGACATTACGCAGCCTTTCTTAACGCCTTTTGTGATGTCAAACCACCCCGTAAAATCACCCGTAAAATCACCCAAAAAATAAATGGTTTAAATTCATACATGAGTACATAAATATGTTGTTATCTTTTATTATATTATGATGACTAAATACGTTCTATGCTAAGTACAGACAATTATCATTATTTTTTGTATGTTGCCAATTCAGGCAACCAAGATCTTATAGAAAAGGTTATCAGGATCTGACACTGACTTGTCAAAAACCATAAGAAAATCAACTGCAAGCGTGTCCTCCTTTTTTTCCCTCCTGGGGAAGTCCTTCCTTTTCTATTGATGTTACAGTTATTAGAAGATTGGCGGTACAAAAAGAGTTGGTATTTATTTAAAATACTTATAATTTTTAGGACTGGAGAGTATTTATAAAATTATCATAAAAAAGTGAAATTTAGTTATTATACTGTTGTGGGCTGTGGACGCATTTGCGCTCCGGTGCGATTTATTATTATTATCATTATTATCATTATTATTATTATTATTATTATTATTATTATTATTATTATTATCATTATTATTATTATTATTATTATTATTATTATTATTATTATTATTATTATTACTATTATTATTATATTTATTATTATTATTATTATTATTATTATTATTATTATTATTATTATTATTATTATTATTATTATTATTATTATTATTATTATTATTATTATAATGATTATTATTATTATTATTATTATTATTTTAGTAATAGTAATAATTATTATTATTATTACTATTACTATTATTATTATTATTATTATTAATACTATTATTATTACTAATATTACTATTATTATTATTTTTTTATTATTATTATTATTATTATTATTAGTATTATTATTATTATTATCATTATTATTATTATTATTATTATTATTATTATTATTGTAGTTATTATTAATATTAATATTATTAATATTATTATTATTATTATTATTATTATTATTATTATTATTATTATTATTATTATTATTATTATTATTATTATTATTGTTATTATTATTATTGTTATTATTAATATTAATATTATTATTATTATTTGCATTTATTAGGAAATAATTAAAAAAGAATTAAAAAATATGCATTTTAAGTTTAGCTCTGAATTTTGTCTGAATCTTTGTTCACTTTTAATTCATTCGGCAGTTCGTTCCAGGCTTTATGATAAGTGCTGATACTCCCAAAGCACGATCACATATATTTATTGATACTATTATAGGTATACCTATGTAAATATTTTCCAATGGATATGTGGGATTGCACTATTCTCCCCACATCCACGAATAAAAACATTTTTTTTATTATATATATATATATTGATATAAAAAGGACGAAAAGCCCCACGCGAGGGCGACCAGTGATATAGAAAGGCGGAGAAATGAGTAGACACCATCCACGTTGATCGCCAGTGATAGAGAAATGGGGGTGAGGCCCCACGATTCACCGACAGTGAAAAGAGGGGACAGGCTAACGTTCCGGGAGGCCAGATGCGGGGCCGTTCTCAGGGTCCACCAGGTTAGCTCAATTGGTAGAGGCATCACAACTCTGTCTCATGTCGTAGGTCGACCGTAGCCTTATATCGGAAGGTAACTAGCTACCAGTGAAAAGAGGAAAAGTGCTTTCTGGACAGGGTTTATTACAGGGGAAACATTTACAGGTAGTTACATACGGGATTCACAACAAGGGGCAGTATCTAATCTAATCTGAGGCTCGATAATCTCGCTCTCTGGTGAATCTCAAATCGGGCATGATATTCAAAAGGGCTCAGTTATTACAGCACATAAAAGAATATGAAACAATTCTGCTTACATGAGGTGGTCAGCGACAGGAGTCACGATCCCTTCAGCGTAAAAAGGTGTGAGGTCTAGGGAATCTGTGTCTCACACGTACAACGTCAAGCAGGACACAGCGAATTGATGCACTGGTCACTGGCTTTAATATTTAGGTTCAGTGCCAAGATAACAAGTTTCAATGTAATTAGCGGGCGGCCACGTGCCCAAGGCACGCCGCACGCACCGTTAACACACTTTTTTTAATCACTAATTTATTTTTAAATCAATATCAGCCGGTTTCGTTTATCTCAAGCGTCATCAGGGCAAAAATAATTAAAACTAAACAAAAATGCATAGTGTAAGCATATATATATATATATATATATATTTGTTTTAGAAAGACAAATATTCCCAGGTTACCAATATCCTGACAATATTTAGAAATCTCCTACTACCATCACAGTATGCGGAAGATGTTGCTTGTGTCGTGATGGAGGACTTAGCCAGCAGAGGAATTGAACTCACGACGCCTGGGTGAGGCACGGATGCGATGCTACTGACCGGTCAATATGGTTGAGATGTATAAAAAGAAGGAGACAAAATTTAAAACGAAAAAATAGAACAGAGAGACATATCCATCGTTTTATATATCTCAACTATTAAAATTCAACTCACTGTTTCACCACATATCAACAATGTATCATACTCTTCAACGCCTAATTTCATGTTCTTATTTTTATTACACCAATAACACAACACATGAACATGTTTATAGAACTAACTTTCAAAACATTAGTATCATACTTTTCTGTGATTTTAAAACTCCCACTAAAACAATAATTTTGCTTATTATTATATAATAACAGAAAATTCTATCTACTGTCATAATTTACGTAAAGTTTTTTTGTTTGTTATTGTTATGTCATATTTTATGTTTCTTATTTTCACTAGCACTATTGTTTTAAGAAAAATAATACCTTAATTTTTCATAAAAATGAAAACTTTCACATAAGCCATAGAGATGTGATTAAAAAAACTATTATAATACCCACAATAGGCTTTGCGTTTATGGGATTTTTTTAAACATATTTTCTTGTATTTTACAGACTGTTTCAAAATGTACTTGTGTAAGAAAAACTTTCTATATAAAATAATTTAAAAAAAGAATTTACATAAGCAAATAATAAAACATTTTTATCACATCCTTTGGGTGCAACGGGCAAAACGCAAGTTTAAATTAATGATACCGGTGACACGCTTGCCATGGTTAATTTTTCCAATTTAATTCTTGATATTTCGAAGTCAGATGCATGTGGGCAATTTGTTTCCCGGCAAAAGTTTAAAGGGTCACCTCGTAAAGGTACTTTGCGCGCGAAATCAGTTAAATATTGCCATTATAATTATGTATCGTAATTAAATTTAACGATTCGCCTCATAGTGTGAGGGAAAATTACTTTTAACTAATTAATCAAACTCGATAGATCGAATTTTCGATATATTATTTTCGTCTCTTAGCACCTCTCCCTTACAGTAATACGAAATATCGCTGAATTTTAGGGAGAAAATTATAAAAATATTTTCAGTTTATTATTTTTAAACGTCCATTCATGGACTGGTAAAATTAACATCTTCATTTTTATATGGAATGTGTGGGACTGAACTAACCTCCCCACATACCGGAATAAACATTTATTATTATTATTATTATTATTATTAACAATTATTATAAATTTAATTCGGATGTCAGAGTATTGGGGTTGGTTAGTACCATCCATTGGCCCGCAGATACTTTACCATAATAGTACACAACTGGTGACCCTGTACAAATCGCAGGTGGCACATATCTGGAAAAAACCCTTGACTCTGTGCAGAAACGGGTGATCCGTTTGATAGATCTTAACGATTGCATTGCAATCTTTGGAGCACAGACAGTGGGAGTGCTGTCCTTGTTCTACCGGTATTTTAATGGAAGGTGCTCTGAGGAACTTGCCTCATTGATCCCTTCGTCGATGACAGTCGGGAAACATTTGCACACGGTTGACATTTGTCACATGAGAACGGATCGCTTCTACGACTCGTTCTCGTGATCAACAGCTCGGCTGTGGAATGATCTGCCGGCCTCTGTGTTTCCTCCCTCATACAACACGGGTCTCTTCAAGACCCTGGTTTACTCCTCTAAAAGACCCTCCACACAGCATCCCCAAAGATGATGTAGGCCTTGAGAGAAATTATTTCCCTCGGGGCTTCCTGTATGAAATTAATTTTTAAAAAAAAATTGGGTTATTGGTGATTATTTGAATAGAAAATTTTATTATTTTATTGATAAAGACACATTTTAAAACTACTTTGAGAGCGCAGTTAGTACCGTGAGTTTGAGATGTTCTGGATACGTTAATTGAATATTTTAGAAAAAATAAGCATTTAAATTAAATGAAATAATCAATCTTTGTTTTAACCACATTTTATTTTTAACGCCGACCAGTTTCGGAACAACCGTTTCATCATCAGAGCTAAATATATACTTTGCCCTATGTATTATACACATTTTTAAAGATTAAATATTTTTATTATTTTTTTCGAGATTCAAACTTTGAACCTCAATATCTCAGTTTGATGCAAATAGCACATGGTACCTTGTTATTCCAAGGGTACCATATATTTATGTGTATGCTAACACTATTAGCAGTGGGTTATTTGATTGAGGATGTGTACTTGCGTAATTCTAAAACAATCCGGCCGTTCTACGTAGTTGTTGTACAGCCGCACTATGGTTTAATTCTATGAGTTCCTGAATTCATTATGATATATTTTGTGTTGTCTCAAATCATCCAATTATTATTATTATTATATTTACTTCGCCCGGACGATGGAAAGGTTTTTCCGAAACCGGTCACAAAATACAAACATGCCATTTTTTTTTTTGGTTTTACCTGTCATTTAAAGTATACTTATATATCTATTTTAATTGAGGATTTGCCGACTTCTAAGCACTTTTAAAGTAAATTAATGAAAAATTTCTTTGTAATCACCACTTTATTAATATATATCATATCAACATGTTTCGAAACCGATGCTTTCCTCATCAGGAATATATAGAATACAAAAAATAATAATGTTGAGTATAGACATAGAATGTATAAGAATAGATAAATAATAAAAATGAACAAAAAATGATTAAAGTAGGTAAATAAATATTTAAAAATGTTAATAAAAAAATATTTAAAAATGTTAATAAAAAAATATTGTAAAATATAGAATATCAATTTTATATGAGAAATTAAAAAAGAAATTATTTTTTATTATTAATATTAATGCGAAAATAAACTCAAGGGATAGCTATTTATTTTATTTTTTATTATTTATTATATTTAATTCACTATTAACGCTTTTTCCGCTTTTCAAAATTTCAAATTTGTCTAATTGTAAACCAGTTGTTTTTGTATGTAAAAATTTAAACGTTTATTTATATCAAATGGATGATTGGTTTCTAAAATGTGATTGACAAATTCCGAATAATTGTTATTATTTAAATACCTAATACTGTTCTTTAACTCTAATACTGAAATTTCTACAGCATTTAAAAACATTTGCAATCTTTATAGTACTATACTGTACGGTTTTACACTTTACACTTTATAGTACTTTAAAATGTAACAGAAGAGAATGTATGAGACGTTGTATGAAAGTGAATGAAGCAAGAAGTGTATGCCAATATCGAGTTGTTTGGCGGTCCGTCCTCTCTGCCTACCCCTGCGGGGAAACGGCGTGGTTGGTTAGTTAGTTAGTTAGTTACACTGTACGAGTATAGGATGGTTCCATTTCTTAGAATATCCGAAGAATTACGCCCAGTTCAGCTTTTTACTGCTGCATCGACCAGATTGGTGCTCGGTGCTCGGTGTTGCCATAGTTATTTATTGTGCTCCTAATGCGAGGGTAACGCTTTTATATTCCTATCAAAGCTAACGGGACGATGAAATATTTTATTTTAACTGCCACATCGCCCGAAATCCATACCTCTATGACATACAGGGTGCACGGGAATCGCGGCTACAAAAGATAATTCTCAATTTTTTTAAAACTAATAATCATAGAAAACTTAACCACATAAAACAGAACCTATATTTTTTTATCGACGAGTGCTTGAATCGACGGGTATCGGCTTGATAGACAGATATTTTACTGAATTTATTTAATATTTCGTTAAAATAGATATTTTTGGAATTTTATTCGTTTGTTTCTCTTTAAAATAATATTTACTAATAATGAAAATGATTGTATTCATGAAATAATAAACGTACATATATAGGACGACAATTGCAATACATAATACATAAATTACTTTTGTTTTGCTTCAATTTTACTACTTGACTTTAATCAAATTAAACAATGAATATCATTCGTAGTTAAATAAACTTATTGGAAATATCTGTAAGATTGTAAATAAGGGGAAACTCCGGGTGGATCTAAGATAAATTAACAAATGAATAATCTCTTATGCTTTGGTGTCAGTATAATATCGATAAAAACATTTATTTATTTATTTTATTTTATTTGGAATTAGGTGATTTTTTTTTTTTTTGGAATAAAGTTATGGAGTTGTGAATTCTTGCTTGTCATTTGGGTACCATAATTGATTTGACAGCGAAAGTAACATCTTATGATTATTAGTGTCTATAAATAAGAAAAACCTTAATTTCAAAAATTTTATTTCATTCAAAATATATCTAAATAATAAAGTTCTAGTGTGTTTTCCTTTTTGAAAATATTCTACCAAAACAAACCTTCTTCTTTTAAATATGTAATAACCAGAGTGGTATATCTATGGGCTAACCTTAATACAACATGGCGGGTTCGATGTTATTCAAACTAATTTTAAAACGTTACAGCAACAGTTTTAAATATTGCATTTCATTCAAACTACTTTTTAAACCTTCCCAGCATTAATAAGAACAAACTGTGCTATTTTAAGCGAAACCGGTCGAGAGTAATTTTCGAGAAAATCAGTTACAGTCAGACCAATATTTATTTTTATATATAGAGATGTAATAATTTTGCCAAAGTATCATTTTCAGTAAAAATCTTTTTGTAATGAACTTTTCTTTCTTCCATTAGGCTCTTATCTAGTTTATCAGTTCGATATTCGAACATCCTGTATTCATAAATCCGTACAGGTTTCCGTGTCCGAAGCAATAAAACCATGATTCATAAAAGTCAAATTCTCCAAATCACGACATAAAACTGTACTGTTTAAAAATGTATTTGTCAAATATCTTTTTAGTGGCTAGCCATTACCATATTTCATTAAACGAGGCTCCTAGTGATATTAAATATTAAACAGACAAACAAAAGGCGATGCCTTTGGTATTAACTATAAATCTTTCCCCACCTACTCATTATTAGCTACAGAATGTTCGCAAAAAAAAAAATTTAATATTTTCGTCAAAAAATGTTAGAAAGTTAAGTAGTATTTAAATCGCGGCTCAGCTAATTTCTATTTCCATTACTATTCTTTCCCGGGAGATCGTAAAAACCTTAAGGCCTTTCGTGCGGTGGCATTTTCAGTGGGAAGAATGATAAAATATTCATTATTAGGACCGCACAGCTTCTGCACATTTCGAACAGGACAATAGCGACACTAACAACCCTCAGTAAATCGTCAGTATTGAAGACGCCTGGAAAGAACACTGAACCACTCTTGGAATTAAAACCGTATTGAAATGCGCTTCATCTTTACACATAGATCTGCATAGCGTTCAATTTATTTATCTATATCTACATATTATACAGTACCATTTTATATGATTTTTTTTAAAGTATACTTAAGGTGCTTTGTAAGTTGTTCTATAATGTGGAGTGGAAGGAATGTTTGAAGAGGTGATACTGTGAATGGAGTGTTATATGTGTCGTGACCACCTCTCTAGGAGAACCTGTTTTGAGGTGTTCACGAGGATGTGTACAGGTATTGATGTGTATTGATTAGTTTTATTTTAATGTTTTATCTTTGCTCAATCCAATGCGCATTGTGTTATCTTCCATGTTCAACCTGAATCCCTTGACAGAAGCCCAGTCCCTTTAACAAAGTTCACCAGGATTGCAAAGTTCGGTTGACAATATCTCCTGGTTTCACAACGCAGTTTCCTGCGCATCAGGGTATTTCTTCCACCAAGCCGGCAAATTGGCTGATGCTTCTACATCCTCTTGACATTTCCTGCAGCTATTAATATTAATAATTCTAGTTTTATTCCGGGCTACAAGCAGGATTTTGCAATGCAATGTAGTTCATATTAGCTTTATATCCAACAATTCAATATTATTAAAATTAACGAAAAAACACCCCAATAAACAGCGATAAAATTAAATTTACAAAAAGTACGTGAACATTAAATAGCAAAAAATAAACATTTCAAAAAAATATTAAAGTAAAGCGTAAAAAGTGAGTTAGAGAGTGGTAGTGATAAATAAAAATTGAAAGTGAAAAATCTATAAAAATAAGTTGAATAACAAAATAAGATTATAATATTGTCACAATACCTTATTGGTTCACACTTGACTCCCAACAGCTACATGCTTCTCCTGAGGTGGTAGTATTCTGTTATTGGTTCCACTAACTCCCTCAGTGGATGCCTATCCGTATCCTAGTTTCCTGACTTGCTTAGGGAATTGAACTATCATGATGATGTCAAAGTCACACTAAACTACCAAACAAACGCTTCCTCAAATTCACCAATTTCCCGCATTCTTCACACATTCATTAATCTTTATCCCAATTCTAATCTCGACATATTTTTTGACTCCCTACCGTCATTTAAGAAAAGCAT
>JAHDVE020000141.1:0-33652 GCA_022606495.2 Halesus radiatus | reverse complement strand
TTCATATGTGTAGAAACTAGAGGAGCGTGTAACTAAAAGTCACACTGTTGTCATTTAATTTCAGTAAATATTCGTCATGATAACCTTTACTTTGGCACCTTCAAAGCGGGATAAAAAGAAGTGTTGATGTTGGAGACAGATGATATACCGCGCTGTGATGTGATGGATGAATTCGGCAGTCTAGAGGAGTGTGCAGTGTGATGTTGTAACTTACCATGCTAGGCGCGAGGAAGTGGGCAGCCTTGGGGGCGTGGAAGTCACACACCTGCAGGCGGTGCAGCACGGGAAGCTGCTGCAGCGGGGGCGGCTCGTAGAGCGGCGGGGGCGGCGCGGGGGGCGCAGGGCCGCTCAGGGCCGAGCACTGCGCGCAGCGGCAGCCGGGCCCGCTGGCCCCCACGGGGCAATACGCGAGGTACGATTGAAAATACGTCGTGGACGGGGTGACCCGCCCTGGGGGCTCGGCGGGTGGAGGGGTCTGCTCTGCTGGGCGGCTGTCAGGACTAGGACCGGGAGAGGGTATCGTTCCTCCGATACAATCGCGAGTGTTTGTACTTCGACTGCCTGTCTATTAGCTATTTGCAAAGCTCGAGATCGTTCGTCAACCTATTTAACCGACTTATAAAATTCAGTTCTTATGACAGTATAGAAAATTTGGCAATTTTACTGATAAAATTTCACCTAACTGTTAATATAATTTATGAATAATAATTGACTATAATTTATTACGATAGTATAAAGTGAAATATCTTAGACTTATACGACGATATGAAAAATAGGCCGAATGAATCGATAGTTTTCAATTGGCACCGAAGCGATTAATTTGTTTTGAAGATGCAGAGTATAGTTATTAGTACAAAGTTAAGCGCGAGAACACCGAAAGCGTTTCACAATGATATTCTTAACACTTTGTTTAAAGGAGTTGAAGGCTCGATTAAGATAATCTTGTAGTAAGAACAGCTAGATTAGAGATACTTAGGGTTAGCACAGCGTGAGCCAAAAGGTCGTGCACGAAGTGTGAGGGGATTGTCACAAGGTTAACTTAGTTCATTTAGAATAAAGACGATATCAAAGCTAGAATAAGTATAGTGATTGTCGAAAGATTGTCAAGTGGTAAGAGTAAGAGAGATTTTATATTTTCTAAGCTACTGTTTTGATTATCTCCACGCACTCTTGTTTCATTAATTGATTAATGAAAACTAAACCTAGTCTTACAATTAATTGATATTTATTCTAGTTATTTTATTTAACACACTACTAAAAACAAACGATGGATTGTTTACTAAAAGGTTCTAGGGGAAGTAGAATGTTTATTCCACGGGTGATATGTTCTGGGGATATCCGGCGTTTGCGGGGGAGGGGACCAACTTCTATTCTAACTCGGTATATTACACAAAAATACACACAACTTTAGTCTTACGGATACGTCTTGCCGCGCTTCTTCGAAACGGTGGCAAAATTAAATTCGGTCTATCTGATAGTCTTTGGTTTAATAACAAAATGATCCGTCCTTTGATAATTAATTACAAAATATCATACCTTTACGACAAACTTAATGGTTGCTCTTTCTCCGCTCTATTATTTCTTACACGTGGAACTTTCGGGACGGTGTTCTTTGCGATAGCTAGCCCTAGCGGAGTGGCCGGCCTGGTGAACTGGCAAGTTTGACGGAACTTTGGCGGGAAACTGCTATCGGAGTTCGGAGAGGAACGGTGCAAGGGACCTGACACCTGGACACCTGAGGACAGGACAGGATGGACAAGACACAGCGACAGCAGACAAGAGACGAGACGAGACGAGACGAGATGAGACGAGAGACGAGAGGCTGGATCTCTGGCTGTCGGACACGGGGGCGCTGGGCGGAGGAGCCGCAACGTGTTCACTGAAGAGCTTCTGCTTGGGAAAATATCCACTTTTAGAATATATTCCACTTGGAAAAGTTTTGATTTCAAAAGTTTCGGGTGATAAAGAAGTGAAGAATTTTTAAGATTTCCTCAAATAATTAACGGAAATAAAAGTTTAAATTAGAGACATGAAAGTTTATAAAAAAAATAATTGTTGTTAAATTTTGGGCTGTATTGTATAGCAATGACAATTACTTAAATATTTGAATGATGGAAATAATTGTAAAATAAAATGTTTACAGCAGAAACGGGATGACAGAGGAGGAAATCCTTCACCAGAGGAGGCAGTAGGGGCACAAGTCACGGTCGGTGTGGTGATACCGTATTTAGTATTTAATGTTTAATAAAAAAAGCAGAGAGAATATGAATACAACAGGGCTCGCGGAGAGCGCGCGTCTAGCCACGGCGGCCGCTCGCGTCAAACTGAGAAGAACACAGGAGGCTCCTTCGGCAGACTCTCCCCAGAGAATACCCGTCTCGCTTGCTCGCCGCGCGTGGATCATACCTGCCCTGTCCGCGCACAGAGAGAACCACCCGCCCGAGAGTCACGCGTGGAAACGCGCTGTTCCCGGCACTCTCTCAACGCCGAAGCTACGGAGCATTCCGACCCTTTCGATTCAGCGGCCTCGTTTTCCCGGCAGTACCCACCTGAGCTTTACTCCCTCCGTGTTTATTTCAGAAAATTATTATCGTGGTCTCGCTTTCTCCCATCTGACGTAACAGGTACGATTTAAATATGTCTGTTGCCTTAGTCGCTGTCTCCCTCTGGCGCGCCTAATAACCTCAATTCCCATCTCACGCGAAGAGTCGACGACTGACGTAACAGGTAAGCGACTGCTTGAATTTGAAGCTCGTTTCTCCCTCTGGCGTGGAGACGGTACGCGCGGCGCCCCTCTTCTCTCCATGTGACGTAAGACTAGAGAGGAGGTCTACTTACCTGTACGCCGGCGCAATGAGACGCAAGGAGTCCTAGCAATTTACTAAGTCCTGGAAACTTTTCTTATTTAAAATAAATACATTAATAAACTTAATAAGTACTTTGTTCACATCACAGCACCGTCATATAAATATCATCATGTTTCCAAAGCGAAGCTTCCCTCATCAGGACACGCAGTACACTCAATTTAAGAACGTTACAAAGTTCACTTTTAATAAGAGCTTGTTAAAATGTGCCAAAATTTAAAATAATAATATTTTATCCCTTGATTGGATCTGAAAAAAAAACTAATTTCTTCGAGTTCGACGCACGTGGGTTCACATGGTTTAATGCATATAATGAATTACTCCAAAAGGTACGCAAATTTCGTTTCACAGATGAAAGTCGGATGGAAATACATATTAATAATTTCGACCGGTATTATAAGATTTTTAAGGGTAATTTTTTAAATAATAATTGGTTAATTTATATTCTGTAAGTAGTAATAGATAAAAACATTAGATACCTTCTAATTATTCTATGGTTTATTGGAGAAAAAAAATTCAATTGAAAACACAGTGCCACGAAAATAAGAGCTTGTATCACAGTATTCAAATGTGGCAAGGATCGCGTAGATTCGACATTCATCTTTACGAGTTTCCTGAAATATTTATGATTCAAAGAAAATATTCAGGAAAGCATTATTACGTATAGTAACATAATTGGACGATCAGATCCTTTAATATGACGCATTTACCATAGAAATCTTCATACAATATGTGGATCTATTTTTATACAAAGAATGTTTGGAAGAAATTTTTAGACCGCTCCTCGAAAGACATAAAAAAATAATCTAAAAATGTTATATTCCACGAAGGTAAAAGCTAAGAAGCTGTAGGTAATAAGAAACGTATTTTTAATAAATATATTAATCCTGGTGTTTTTTTTTATTTTTTTATTTATTATTTTATTATTATTATTTATTTACGCCCATTACAAGCTTTTACATGGATATTTATAAAAAAAAATTAAAGGATTTGTATTATAATAGATATTATAAAAAAAGAAATGAGAGCGCCACCTTCGCCAAATTCCATCCCAATTTGATCTTAGGAGGAACGTACTCTGGCCAGATAGTGTTGTGGGACAACAGGGTGCAGAAGCGTACTCCCATTAAGAGGTCTCCTCTATGTTCACAAGCACGTACAGTTATTATGCAATTTATTAATTTATTTAACACTCTTTGGACGTATTTCCTAGCGGTGACCTCTTTTGCCCTTTTTCATGCTTAGAGTAATGAAGTGGATAAAGGAGATGAATTGAGGTGGGAACAGAAAGGATCCTGTTAATTTAGCCTTGAAGATGGCATTTGGGAGGAAACATACATAAAGCAATTAACCGAAAAATTTGAAACTCTTCATAGTCCGCGACACTATAAGTAATTATAAATATTTGTAACTGTAAATAATTATTGTCAAAAATCTCAAATAAAATAATCTTTCAAATAAATAGGTTTTTCCAATAACCTTCTAATAAATATAATATAAATGATAAATAAGATTTAAACAGTAACTGCAATATCATGCATGCAATGTGCAGTTTTTTCTAATATATGTGTCCTGTTCATGCAAAATCATATCATCTCAAGCGAAAACTTGACAAAACTTGGAAAAGTGACCTACCAGGTAAGTATGTTTCTGTATCTGTACATAATAAGATAAACCCTAGCAAGTAGTATTTGCACAGCCCCCTTGAGGTGATTTTTCACAAAGGCGGCGCTATACAAGTCATCCAAGTATTATTATTATTTTTATTATTATTAGTTAGTTAAAAACTACTCGATGAAAAAATAATGCATGCTCATAGTGCGCCAAATATGTCAATAACGTCGAAATATTTGTTCCCCCGGATGTTGAATCCGTCGCATAGGGGAATAATATTGCAACGCTGAACTTGAATTGTCACAATAAAATGGTAGGTACTGTCTTGTCCCACCGGGTACATGAAAAGCAATAAAATATAACAGTTCAGGGGTATAACACATTGAATTAACTATCTTAAACAAACATGTTAAATCGCAAATAATTGTACGTTCAATAAATTATTAAAATTATCTTATTTAAATTATCTAATTTTACTAAATTTAATGAATAAAGTATATCAATTATTATACTTTTTTCTAGATATATTATTTTACCATACTATGTCAAAACCAGCCTTTTCCCCCTCTATTTTTGTATAATGGCGGCAGTTAATATGAACTAAACTTGTCAATTCGATTGTCCTAAAACGGGATTTGTTACTAGTTCGGCAGTCAAAGTTTTTTTAAATAATGTGTTTCAAATAAATAGATATTGCCATTATTATTATTATTAGATAATCTCAGTCTATGCATTTTCTAGGAATAACCATGCTAAAATTTACGTACCTTAAGAATTTATTCAATTTATTTTTTATAACTTATTGAAATTTGTAAACCTCATTTTAATAATTAATCATTGAAGAAGATAATATTAACACATCCCAAATGAACCACGTAACCGAAAAAACAACAGAAAATAAAAAGATTTCAGTCGCGTTCAGGCGTAAATTGAACTGGTCTCATTAGCTAAGTTGGTTAAGCGGTTACCCCGGATAAGTAGAGGTCCTGGGTTCGAGTCCCAGATGCGACTGAAATCTTTTTATTTTCTGTTGTTTTTTCGGTTTCGTGGTTCATTTGGGATGTGTTAATATTATCTTCTTCAATGACTTAAGAATTTAAGTTGGATTCTTTCAATTGTGTGTGAATGAACTGCATAATTCGGAGACCAAACAGTGGAATTTTATTCAATATGATTCCTTTATGAAAAACGATTATATTCAAATTTATAAAATGAAATTTTTATGGAGTTCTACGAATTAAATACACTAACAATTAAATAATGAGGAAATATATTGTTTATACCATTATTTTAATAAATTTATATCTACATGCTTCGAATACAATGTTTATTCATTAGATATTGTAGCCTGACTGACATTTAAGCATAGTAATATTTTTATTATTTAATTTAAAATGATGCCACAAATGACTTTGCGTTTATTAAAGATCAGTTAGAAACGTATATTCGGAAAAGAATATCTCGTCGATAGCTGCGGGTATTTTTTAAATTATTTAATTGGTACTATTATATTCATTATAACCTCGCTGTAACAAAACTGTATTCCTTTTTTTTTTGTAATTTCTCAATTTAATACATGGTGATATTTTGATATTTTTATAATATTATTTAAATCGGTATTATGTAATTGGAGTGTAGTATCTCTTTAACAAAACTGTTATGCTCTTTTCATATATTTTTCAATGTCTTTTCCAACTTGTGTACATTGATCACGACATGCATGTACCTTTATATTTTTATTATTGCGCTACATTTGAATGATGATTGTTATTTACTGTTGTATCATATATATTTTATTGTTGAACTAAAATCTTGCTGGCAAGCTACTCGCAGTGACTTAGCGGGTACAAGTTTCCATTATATCTAATAAAAATAGAAGAAAAAAAAACAATACTGTTTCCCAATCAAAAGTAAACAGTTTGTGCAAAAGGCGAAACAAATTTCTAATTTAACCACACTACGTAAGTGTAAGAGATTCGATTATAAATAAATATATATAGTATGAATATAATAGGAGAAAAAAGGTTGTACAAGGGGTACTCCAAATATAAAATACGGCTGCAATTTTTTCTAATACTTTTTCAGTTGTTCTAACTCTCAGGTAATATAAGAATTTATGCATTTCATCGTGTTACATCTATGCTAGAGATTTATTTATAATGACATGAGAATGCTCCCGGCTGCGCGTCGAGGATTCTCATTCTAAGTTCGGAAAAAGAAAAGTGCCTCACGTTCGATTAACGACGTTTACATAAATATATCCTTGTCGGCCGGTGTTGCCCGTTGGATATATATATTTTTTAAAAATAGAGTTCTTAGGTGAAATTTAACAAAAACAGTGCTATGAACCAATAATAATTATTATTGAAGCTTACCCACACCGCACAGTCTGAGAGATTTTTTAGCTTGAAAGACAGGGAGCGCAAGGACATTTTGGTGGTTCATGACGTGTATGCAGGTCGAAACGACGAAAAAAACAAGCGCCGATCTAGTCAATATCATCAACTTAATAAGAAATTTACATAAGTTCATTATTTTCCATAATCTTAGAATTCTTCATACATATAAAAACAGTTTAAATTGAACGTACTATTTTTTTTTTAAATCTTATTACAAAACAAACAAACAAAAAATTGCATTCATTTACCGTTTTATTTTGTGTACGCGAAATAGTTCCACAGAGTATCTCAAATATTTTAATTAATTTAAAAAAATATTTTTTTTGGTTCTCCCGTAAAGTTGCTAAAATGGACTTTACTAATATTATGGTGGCGCTGTACGTACATGGAGTAATCCGTGCGGTTTGCGAGCTACTTAAACCTTAAATTGCAAACTTGCAAAGTACTCATTTGTTTGATATTTTTGCAAGACGAGGTGACGAAAAAGCAAGAAATGGGCCCTGGGCATCGGGCGTACTGTTTCACGTGTGGTATATACGTACGTGGTTATGTCGCGCAGTCTGTGAGATACTTAAACCTCAAACTGCAATGTTGCAAAGTCCTTAGCTGTTTGATTTGTTTGCAAGATGGGGCGAAGGGGAGGTATATAGGCCGTGGCGGGCAATGTGGCCTGGGTAGAGTGCGTACCTAAACAAGTACCGTGTACGTACATACGAAGATTACACCGCGCGGTCTGCGAGAGCCTTGGCCTTGAACCGCGGCGGAACGGGTGGCTGCCGCCATCTTGCGTGAAAAAACCGGCAGCGCGCGGGAAAAAAAAACGCCAAATGAGACAGTGTGTGTGCGGCAGTACGGCGATCTCGCCAAGTCAATAATAATTCACGGCGGTATGCAGGATCGCTGATTTATAGCCCCAATGAATGCTGCCGATGGTAAGTGAGGAATCTACTATACCTACCTAACTCAATATTGCTATTAGTCACTCAAATGCCGCAGGTGCACATAACAACATTACTCGTATATGACACGGGTGTAATCCAAAAATGAATTCCGTACTATGAACATGGTAACCTACATCCGAAAACGCACCAGCAAAATACGCAGTAAAAAAGATTTAAAAAATGCAGAATTTTAAATTTTTAATATAAATTTATTATGTAATATTTTATAATAATTTTTTAATTAAATTGTTTTTTTTTAAACTTTTTTAATAGATTTTACTTACCTATTTTCATCACTTAATGGTAATTTTTGTTAATGTTTTTTAATCTGTGTATTCTTAATTTATTATTTTTCTACGTTTATTATTTGTCCATTCTTGTCATTATTTCTCAGAAAACTATGAGGGAAGCTTTGCTTTCGAAACGTGTTGATATTTATATATATATATTAAACAGTGGTTTTAACAAAACATGTATTTCCTATTCATTTTACATTTAAATATTTCATCAAACATAAACTGGTATAATAAAACAACGGAAAAAGTTCGGTCGTATAAAAAATTCTCTGGATTTAATTGACGTGGAATATTGTAAGCCTAGTGAATTTGCGTGATGAAAAATACTACAGAGGAAAACGGACATAATCCACAATCGAAATAACGAAATACAAACAAAACTTCGCCTCTCCTGTCAGTAATACCTACTATTGTACTCGTACTATACATGTAAAATTTCCAAAAAAAAACTTGTTTACTGCAAAAAAAAATCATAAAAGCAGATACTCTCAGTACCGCCCTGGTGAAAGACCACCATTCCGAGTCGAAACATTGATTGAAATGGATGGCTTTAGCTATTTACTGTGACCAGATCTGAATAGCCGGGTACTTCCCAACCTTCCTCTATCCCATATAGCCGCGATGCAATACTACCACGGACTCCGGATAGTTGGCAGCAGTCGGGACTCTAGACCAGTTTTTCGTATTTTCCTAATTCACCACAATGAAAAAAAAAGGGTTTTACAAAAACTCAGTGGCACCATTTTCAAAGATTATTCTCGTAATTTGAATCTGTGCAGCTATGTTCTGCTATCGCCACCCCCGGACCTCGAGCCCCCGAGCCGCGAAGCCTGGGAGTCCACCCTTACAAAACACCCCAGACGTTCCCCATTGTTGTTTGATGGATGCCGCCTTATTGTTGATGTTTCATAATGTTTCAATGTACAATCTCAAGTTTACGGACAACAATAGAGAGCAGCCATTCCTATTACCCCTGCGTTTTAAAAGTTGCCCGCCACCTCCCGAGCTTACGTTATTTCCCTGCCATCTTCTATCTTCTGTGTTCTGTCTTCCCCACCTTAACACCTAAAGAATAAAGACTAACTTTCAAAACCGAGTTCAGCACCTTTGATTAAATTATTTATTGGTAAATAAGTTGTGCAATGTTTTACAAAGTCTATGTAGCAGGTAAGTACGAATAAACGATAATATTTCCTAAAGTTAATTTGTTTTCCTAAATTAGTTACGGATCTTTAACAAATGACTTTTACCACCGAGTGTAGATCATGCAGTTTTTAATGAGTAAATGCCAGTAGCGTGCAGTGCTCTATGACTAAAGGTAGAGTGTGTTCAGTTCGGGTATCCGCATTGAATATTTGAAAATTTCCATTATATTATCATATACTCGTATTCCTCTGATAGCCAACTAAATAAACTAGTTTGCAAGTTCCTTACCAAATTCATGCTAAAATTCGTATTGGTTAGAATTTTTTTTTTCTTTCTATTATTCGTTTTTCTTAGGAAAGGTACAGCTTTTCACCCTTTGTGTACTGCACGCCAATGGTAAATGCAATGCAAGAAAAAAAGTGGTGGGAATCAACATAATATATTAGTAGTCTATTGAAAATAACATCAATGACCAGAAGAAGACACTGAAAAGAAAATATTAGGACACTCGAACTCAGAACCTCTAGTTTACCTTGGACTTGCATCTCTACCAATTGAGCTACCGAGTCCTTGTTGAATTCCGTAATTTCTCTTAATCTCATACTTCCTTTGAGAATTATTAATATTATTTCCCATATATTGGCTACCATATTTGTATGAGAGTACAAAGTTCTGATCTAATGGATCTTGAATACAACTATTCGTTATTTTTATTTTTTTATTTATTTTTTTAATTTTTTTATTTTTTATTTTTTTTTATTTTTATTTTTTTTATATATATATATATTTTTTAATATTATTTTTATTTTTTTTTTACTGAACATCATTTTGACTTATCATAGTCTAGAATGAATATAAAAATTAGAATGAAGTAATTGAAGTTTTATACTACATTGTAATATTTATTAGTTAGTTAACATCAATGAGTCTAAATAAACATATGAAACAGAAGAAAACACAAAACACATTGCTATAAAGGTAATTCTTCACAAAAACGGCGCTATACAAATCATCCAATCATAAATATTATTATTATAAAAATCCAGATAGAGTAGACGTTTTGAGTTCGAGTCTCAGTCGCGACAATATCTTTTTAATTTCTTTTCTTCTTCTGTTTCATATTTTTATTGATGTTACTTTCAATAATTAATACTATGATGAAGTGTAAAGCAACAATAATAATAATCGGACCATTTCTATAGCGCCGCTTTTGTGAAAAATCACCTCAGGGGCGCTGCACAAATATTACTTCATATTCTTATATTTTTCTTATATTACGTCTATTCTACGAATTTATTATTATGATTATTTTTTTTTACATTTATTTTCTCTTTTTGGACAGGCTATCGTTACACATTATTTATAGACCATATAAAGAGATGCAGTTAAATTATCAAAACTAAATTTAATGTTAAATTGAAAAAAAAGAAGCTAACTGTATTTATTCCTTACGATATATTGCAAGACGCTAATACAAATGATAAGAGTGATTGTTTCCATTATATTCAAGAATATATTTAAGCTAAGACAAAGATTTATTATCCATATTTTTTAGGATAAATAACACAGAATACTCTTAAAAGGGTGGAGCGGCGGGGGAGGATGGTGGCCGGGGGGATTGATCCATAGGGCCCTCAAATTATATTAAATTATTAAAATACCGACTATCTCTTCATGTTACCACAATGTATTTATGGATGTTACTAAAAAATTGAAAATTCGTCATTTCGGTTAAAGTGAATCCTTACGTTTATCAAAATCAATCGCGACAGTTATCTATGTACCAATACGATTTACCAAAAAGATATGTACTCATTCACAGAAAGGAAACGCTTTCATTTTATTGGTTGACACAGATTGTATATGGTTAATTTGTTGGAGTCTCTAATTGTGAATTCTTCATTGCGACATGTATATGCAGTTGTGCTACCAACAACAAATTATCATACTTTTCCATTTATTTTCCAGCGGTTTAGAAAATGTGCGTCGCGGCGCCCCGGAGAGCTGCGGTGTCCTCCTAGGGGCGCCGCGAAGCGGGGTTTTCGGCTCTGGCTGTGAAGAAATCAAAATATCGCTCGATTTAAAAATAGATGCACGAAGCCTTTGGAATTCAGCAAGGGCTCCGCGAATCGAAAAAAAAACCAGAAGCTTATAAAACTGTACATCGGTATATAAATACGGTTTTTAATCTCCACGCGAAAGGTTAATTCTTGATGAAAACAAAAAGCTTTAAATGTTGTCTTAATAATAAACACGTTATCCACCTTCACCTAAATGCGTTTTGGTATTCAACCTTTCTTTGGAGACGATTTGAAATAGAGGTGTTCGAGTTTGGTCGAACCACGGCACGGTCTCGGCGTCGCGGTCGCTCACTTCTCCCGACGTCGCCCGGCGCCGCATGTTTCGCAGTATTGTGCCCGCCGCAGCTACAGCCTCGCTCTAACAGTTACTGTCTACCGGGATAAATAGCCTCGTGCCACAAGAATGAAAACATAAAAGGGCAAGTGTCACAAATGCTCCTCGCGCTCCTCCGCTCCGATCAAAAGGAAATTACAATGTGGATGCTTCACCATTTTAAACGTCCGCAATTTCGGGCAAGCACAATCGGTATTCAAAACAGGAACAATTTGTAAAGCAATATAATATAATTCGTGATCGGAAAAATCATAAAAAAAGGAAGGGAGCTCGTCTTAATGGTTCCAATCCAATAAAATAAAATTTTGATAAAATATCAATAAAAAAAAATCTGTTGGAAAATAAAGGGTTTACGTTAAAATTAATTTGTTCTTCAAATTATGGCGGAATGATACGCAATAATGTATCACCTTCATTTAAATTTTGTCTTAAAGATAAAATAAGGCATTTATATAAAGCTCAGTTTGTCTAAGAAATAATACAATTTAGCAATATATTTTCATCTAAGTATGTAAAAAATAACATTAAGGGCGAGAGGGACGTCGGAGCGGAATTATTTTATTATTTCGAAATATTGATACTATTATTACGCAATACGATAAACATACTGTTTTCAAATAGAAAAATATTTATTAAATATTTTATAAATTTACATAGGCTTAGCATTTATCAAAATATAATCAAAAATATTACTTTTTCTGACCGTTCTATTGTATGTTTTACAAAATATTTAAAATATAAATATAATTTTTAAAGCGGAGAAAAATATTTTTAATCCTTTAACGTTACGTTTTTGTAAATAAACTTAACCAAATATTTATAATCCGCATTATTTTTTTTTTAAACATTAAAGTTACGTAGTTTTAAAAAAAAAATTTAACTACACACTGTTCTTTTTTTAAAATTTATCTCAACAAGTTAAAGAAAAACTTTCACAGCATTTTTTAAGGATATTCAACTTTTTAAATGTTTTTGTAAAATATGCGTAGAACGGTCAGAAATGTGTAATATTTCTGATTTTATTTTGATAAATGTTAAGCCCATGCAAATTAAAAAAAAAAACGTAATAAATATTTTTCAATAAAAAACACTATGTTTATCGTATTGCATAATAATATTATCATTATTTTGAATTTATAAATAATAACTCTCCGACGTCCCTCTCCCCGTTAATCAAATGAATTACTCATTCAAAGGAAATATATATTTCGAAAGCGATAGACACAAAGTACATGAATATAAAATAAAACAATTCTAAGCCATTCAATAATTGTATTTGTTGTCGTTTAAATACCTGAACCTTCATCAGGGTTGTATAAATACATACTAAATTATATATCCAATAAAATTGTCTTTAAACAAAAAAACAAAAAATATTATTCAATTATGTCTACCTACAAAGTGAATGCTTCCTATAAAATTTTAATTCTCACCCAGTTTCCCGTACATGAAGTTTCGGATGGTGTCCCTTCCCGTGTTTTTCTAAGAAATTATGCCTCGTGTTGGTATTTTCGAAATCTTTTGATTATCACGCAAAGTAAAGCCCCCTCGCTTCCAAGCATATGGAAGTATATCTACCTATGCGTAAATAATTAATCTGTTTTGATTCGATATGTGTGCCAAAAACATGTTTGCCTGTTCAAAACGACAACATAAGTTAACAGTTCACACGAATGAAGTCAATGAACATAGTTCATTACGCCTAGCGAATAAATTGAACGGAATATGATTGTTTAGATTCATGACACCGAGAGGAGCATTGGCGGAGGGCATTGACCATGAAAACACGAAGTGGTCGCATCTAACTATGTCACTAAATGACCTCCGTGATGGTATTCGATATTCAGCTGATTGGCGTGAAAAATCGGACATATTATTTCATTACAAAAAGGTAAGTTTTATGGACGAGAAAAGGCGGAGGAAATGGAGAAGGTAAATGGGATAAAAAAGTTTTTAAAATCTTTGAAAATGTAAGAAGACTGAAAATTGTCGATGAAACAATGAATCCGGCTCGAAGGACCAAAATGTCATGCACTTTCCAGAATAAAGCAGTTTTTATGGAAAAATAACGATTATACTGACCTAGTTATTTGGTATTATATCACTTGAAACTAATGGAATAATCATTCCTTTTATTTATTATTTGTTCAAATAATTTAAACATCATTTCACAAGATAGTTTCTAGTTTAATATTTCGTAAAAAACACTGAAGGAACTAAAGCGATCTACAGTAAGAAAAAATCATTTTACTTCATTTCATTCGTGAAAAATCACATTAGGCGGTACCTAACTATCTGTGACCCGATGAAGTTTATAAAAACGCAAGAACGCTATTTTTTTATCTTTCAGACAACATTTGTCGGAGGAACATCTATTGCTTGCATTTTTCATTACACCATAATACCTGTACTCATTTGATTAGTTGCAACCAGCAGACGTAGAGTAATCGAGGAGCGTTGTTCATATTGCGCAGCGAAACCTTCATAAATTTATAACGTTCCCCACACATCATAATTCCTCCTAGTTCATTTAAAATTCAATTACCGCCGGCCAGCGCCAACAATTGCCATCGTCTTACTTCCCGCTAGAGATTTTTTTTTCTAATCATTTCTCGTTCTTTCCTCACCTTCCTCGGCCATTAATCTTGTTTCTTCTTCACAGTGGCGACCATTGTCTGTATTTATTAAAACCTGGCTAGTGCCCTGTGCCCAGCCAGCGCTATGGGAGAGTATAGCTTTTAAGAGAAATATAAATATTCGAACAATGACGGGAGTTTGGCGAAATTCCACTTTTTAAAGCTACCGTAGTATTAGTTTGCTGCGTTTTTATTAGTTCTCCGATGGCCATTGTTCGTTTTTTCCAGTTTTCACACAATATAGTGCCCTCGAAAGTATAGATTATGCGATGTTACTTGTCTTGCGAGTCGGGAGGTTGAATGGTCGATTCCAGTCATAACGCTACATACTGATAGGGGTGATAAATGTTTTTGAAGTAATATATTATATTCTTATAATCCTGATGAAGAAAGCATCGCTTTCGAAACATATAGATATCTGTGTATATTAATAAAGTGGTGAATACAAACATAATTGTTTGATAAATTTATTAATAATGACGCAACAAAGTGAATACCAATCTTTTGAAGAAATGGTTAAGTTGATTTAACTTAAAAAAAGTCGTTTTAGATATCGTATAGAGCATTCGTAATAAAATCTTTACATTATTACTTATCTAAATGTAATTCTAATTACATGATGCCATATATACCTTATATCGATGTTATATATACCATAGTTTTAGTTTTAATTGTGCCAATCTGACGATGCCCGTGATAGGGTGAAACCGGTCCGGTCAAAAATAAATAACAAGAAAAAAAGCTACAAAGGTTTTTTAATCAGAAAATTCATTTTAATATGGAATTCCACCATGAATTGACTGTTTCAAAATTAGAAATAATTGTAATTATACTAAACACTAAAAATGTAAGACTGTCGCCTTTCCAACGTAGTCATCGCATATTTAATTTGATTTTATTTATTCTATTATGAAATATGGTGTATGTATAAATATTTCACAAAAATTATAAATTATTATTTTAGGTAAGTTAACAAAATCAGTTAGGGACACGGCCTCGTGTTAAAAAAAATGTTTTGAAATCACTGCAGTTTAAATGAAATATCTACCTCAGAAGATAGGCAGATTATATCACTACAGTATTAGCTAACAAACTAACTATCACACTTTATCCTGCAATGGATTACGAGAGGATGCAGCACCACAGAATATATATATTTTGTACTCCTTGCATGATTCAATTTCACGCATGGTTTCGTAGAAAACTTCTGTTACTCTGACTTTTGACTCGACTTTTTCTAAGATCTGTCTCCTCCTCCTTCCTCCTCATGGGCACCGATGTAATTAAGATGCCAAAATCTGGATCCTGGAGACATTATGTTTGCATTTCGTCAAATGGCCGAAAACTGAGAAAAAGTGTAAGATATATAAAAAAGAGAAAATATCTATGGATTGTATTTTCATGCACGAATGTATATTTTGAAATAAATTATTTTTCAGGTTTGAAAAGAAAACTTCCGAAGAGCAGATTTGTTTGGCTATCTCGGAAGAGTTACATAATTTGAGTGGTACGGTTTTGGGAGAGTACCTACGCTACTAAAACACGAGTAATTCCAAAATCACCCCTTATCGCTGGTTCAAAGGTGCGCAATTAATTTAATTAGCACAGATGTAGGAGCTGAAACGTTTCTAATGAAACCTTTTCAAATATGCGCAATCTCATATTTGCTAGACCGGGCAAGTGTAAATCAAGTTGCTTCTAAATTATGTACGGAACGCTTGTTTGCTGAATACATTTGTAAGTTAAATATAAAAATACACGTTTCCTCAAGGGATGATGTTTCAGATTAAAAAATGTGTTCTGTATTTATATGCCTGAAAATTTTGAAAAGCACCTCAGTACAAACTTCTTCATGGAAAATCAATTTCCTACCATTTCCATAACCAAGTAGGAATTCAAACAAAAAAGTGTATAAAAATATATCGGTAATTTATTATTGTAACGTGATATTTGTTTGAAACACATTATTTAACAAAAACATATAAAAAAGCTTTGACTGCCCAACCAGGAACGAGTCTTCGACGGCCTCCATGGTCGATGTGTAAGGCTCTCGACTACGAATCCGAAGGTCGCGGGTTCAAATCCCGGCGTGCGCAAGTAAATTTTATTTAATTAATTTGTGTTGTTTCACAATTAATTCATTTAAAATAATAGTGTATTTGCGCACGTTCCAGAGTGGAAGATACTCTCAGTATCGCCCTGGTGAAAGACCACCATTCAGAATTGAAACGTTGCTTGAAATGGCTTTTAGCCGTGTTTGGTGACCAGATCTGAATAGCCAGGTATTTCCCTATTTCCCTACCTTCCTCTTCCCCTTCTCCTTCCCTCCCCAATACCTTCTGCCTCACAACATTCCCCAATTGGGAATGCAATAGTCTCACTGGCTCCAGACGGTTGGGAGCAGTTGGGACTCTTGTGCAGTATTCATATAAAAAAGTCTCCTTTTGGGACAGTCAAATTGACAAGTTTAGTTCATATTAAGTGCCATTATACAAAAGTAGAAGGGAAAAAGTTTGTATTCACATAGTATGGTAATATAATATATCTAGAAAAAAGTATAATAATTAAGTATAAAGTGATGTGAAGAATAGTATAGGAAAAAAATAATTGTATAAACCAGATAATTTGAGTAAAGTAAAATATAACAATTAATGTAGAATAAAAGTTTAGCTCAAAGAGATAAGAAACAAAAGTATAGAGTAATCGTTCACGTATACCAGATAATTTGAGTATAGTATAATAAATTCGGCAGATACGGGTTTATTTGTCTTTTTGCGAAAAAATACAAAAAATATTTTTTTATAGATACACCAAGCCACTGCTAAGAAAATCTTTTATACAAAAAATAAACGCTAAACGCGTTTTTGGGATCGTTTTGGTAAACTGCCATTTTTGGAAAAAAATTCACTTTTTTAATATTTCAGTACATCTCGTCTTGTTGAAAAAATTATATACAAACATGTATGTTGTAGACAAAAGAGGCCAAACATTTGATAGTTCAATAAATTAAATATTAATAAGATTAATTAAAAAATATATATTTATACGTATGCGTATAGTTGTAGCTTTTTAGGTGTTGATTATCATCATTCATCACACCATAACGTGTGCATTATAAGGCGCCCAAGATAAATTGCAACTAGTATTCTATAGTATTTCAACTTTAGTATTCTATATATTCCTGATGAGGAAAGAATCGCTTTCGAAACACGTTGATATGAATATATTAATAAAGTAATGAACAAAAAGTATTTTTTAATTTATTAAAAATAATCTATTCTCCAGTCCACAGTATGTCCACAAAACCTGAACAATTTAAATCATAAAAAGAAAATTATCAACACACTTCATTGGCTTATTATAAAATAATTTGAAAACCTGACATTTAGACATCTTACTTTTATGATTTTGTTTACCCCTATCCACTTTTTATTTAATAAAAAACTAAAATACCTCAGAAGTCATTAAAAAAAACATTACGAAAATTGATATATTTAAAAAAAAACCACAACACAACATTACGTCCACAAGATCTGAAAAGTCGGTAACATTGTAAAACAAAAATGAATCTCTGATGTGTTCGACAACAAATAAATTTCATAACAAGTTAATAGAGCGCAGTAAATGAGCGTCCACTTCGAATCTCTTCAACGTAACTCATCAAATTGAAAGCAACCCGCAAGTAACAAATTCCACCAAATAATTGAATGACGAGAGTGATTAGCAAGTGAAATGTATCCACTCGAAGTAACTGCCGGTATCGAGTTCAGTGCTCGACACACGATTGAACGATGAAAAGCTGACCGACAATTTCATTACTATCGCCACGCTCAATATACAGCGAACAAACGACCGAATCCAATTATAAATAAAACAAAGCGAATTTGGTGCGCTCTTTCACGTTGAAACAGCCCCTAAAATCCAGCGGGAAGGGCTCGTATCCGAGTGCAGAAGGCTGTATTTTACGACCAACCCTGTCGGTATTTGAGAATTCTGAAAATGCATTAGCTGAAGCGTTTATCTTGAAAAAAAGTTAGATTTTTTTTTGGAAGAACGAACTGAAGAGTAAAATTTAAAAAAGAAAATGCGGTACAGTCATAGACATAGATAATGAGTTGCGTGAGTTAATAATATTATCTTCAATTCGTTTGCTCCTTATGTATTGAACAAAATTTGGCATTTAAGTTAAATAGTTTTTCAAATGAAACACTCAAACTTTGTTTTAACCACATTTATTTTACACACCTACCGGTTTCGGAACAACCGTTCCATCATCAGGGTAAGTGTATACTGAACAATATTACAAAATTATGGAAGAACATACATAATAAATGGCACAGTGGGGGTGGGGACGTGGCTCGGCATTAGTAAAGAGTGGAGGAAGAGATAGAGATTGAGGAAGGGGTGAAAGGAAACATATTTAAAATGGGGCTGTAAGATAGTTTTTTTTGGTTATTAATAATAGACTCATTATTATTGAGGGATTTATTAATAATGTCCAATGTCTAATAAAAATTTTCTATCGGAACTTTCAATAATAAAACAAATAGCTGTAAATAACGGATATGAGCCAAATTTAATACATAAAATAATATATAAAAAAAATTAACAAAATTTCAAAAGATAAGTATTTATACAATACAAATAATAATAATGATATTAAGCAATGGCGTAAAATTTTATAGATTAATGATTTTTCAGTTCAATGCTCCAAAAATCTCCTTTCTAATATTAAACCGACTGTTTGCCTGGAAATTTTTTGAGGAACACTAAAGATAAATACCATAAATTGACTCACTCCGGTATCTATAAACTAAATTGTAACGACTGCTCCTCATTTTATATTGGTAAAACAAGCCGTAATTTCGACATTAGAGTCAAAGAACACTTGTGAGAGGATGTCTCAAAAATAATAATTTTTCTGAATTCGCTAGTCATATTATATCAAACAGTCATAGTTTTGATAAAAATACAGGGATCAATATTCTTCATATTAATAGTAAAAGAAGACACGTAGATAATTTAGAAGCCTTGGAAATTAAGAAATTCAATAATAATGAGTCTGTTATTATAAAAATGGCAAAAAACAGGTTTACCGGTTTAACCGATTAAAACTTAGCGGACGCTAAGTTGAAGTAAAGGAAAACTATCGGAGGGTTGAGGCTAATGCATGAAAACAGTTTGCGTAACGTTTAGTATACAACTGAGCGGAAATACTGATTAACAGCGATACGGTGATATTAATTTAAATCTTTAAAATCTAAAAAATTGACGGCCTCCATGGTCGAGGGGTAAGGCTCTCGACTACGAATCCGAAGGTCGCGGGTTCAAATCCCGGCGTGCGCAAGTAAATTTTATTTAATTAATTTGTGTTGTTTCGCAATTAATTAAATAAAAATAATATATAGTATATTTGCGCACGTTCCAGAGTGGAAGATACTCTCAGTATCGCCCTGGTGAAAGACCACCATTCAGAATTGAAACGTTGCTTGAAATGGCTTTTAGCCGTGTTTGGTGACCAGATCTGAATAGCCAGGTATTTCCCCACCTTCCTCTTCCCCTTCTCCTTCCCATCCCCAATACCTTCAGCCTCACAACATTCCCCAAATGGGAATGCCATAGTCTCACTGGCTCCAGACGGTTGGGAGCAGTTGCGACTCTTGTGCGGTATTAATATAAAAAAAAAAAAATCTTAGCGGTCGTAAGATTGATCGGAAAGAGTGGACGTGGATCTTCACGATATAGTGATAGTTCGCAACTTCATTAGTGATTAGATATTCCATTGGCTGTCAAGGTTACCCCTCCGCACTCACTCTTCTCCCCTGGCAATTTCCTTCGTCAGTATAATCGAAGTGATCTAAATACGCAGATTAACGCCGACAGGGTAGGTAAGACGCCCATTTAATTCATGCATATTACATGTTAAATTGCATATTGTATAAGACGTCGCTAGATGTTGGATATTGGGATTACAGTATATAGGCGGAAGTCATGCGAGCAAAATCATATGAACAATAAATGTAATAATACCGTGAACCTCTTATTTTCATTAGGTAAAATATGGACATGTGTGAAACATGGCATAGCTGCTCTAATCTGCTTGCCAATCGTAGGTATATGGGTACAAAAATAAAAACAGAGCAATGTATTGCATTGAATATGATATAATTTTAATCATTGTAGAAAATAATATTAACATAACCCAAATTAAATTAGAAAATAAAAAAGATTTCAGTGTAATATTATATAATGCCAATAATATGAGATTAAAAATGAAGAATAATATTTACAAATCTGGAATTTGAGATATGATATCGACAAAGATGGCATAAATTGAACTGGTCTCATTAGCTATGTTGGTTAAGCGGTTGCCCCGGATAGGCAGTGGTCCTGGGTTCGAGTCACAGATGCGACTGAAATATTTTTATTTTCTGTCGTTTTTTCCGTTTTCATGTTTCATTTTGGTTATGTTAATATTATTTTCTACAACGATTGAATATTAAAATGAGGTTTTTAACTTCAAATAAAAATAATTAATAATTAAAAGATGATATAATTTTAAACTAAAAATTTAAAAAAAGTAATTTAATGCTAAACATAATGGTTGCTAAAAAATAGATCAAAAGGTTGAAAACTTAAATAAAAGCTTGCCTTTGAAGATTTGACATCGAATCGTGTAAAAAGCTTTTAAATAAAAGCTGCTAATGTTTTCAATACAAAGTGATTCGATTTGGTGGTTTTTTAGTAAAACTAAATTGTCGTTCCTCCGACATCCGTGTGAAAACACCAACTTCAAGCACTTGTTTGTTTATAGCTTAATATCACAATTTAATTAAATGCCTTTAAAAACAATTTTAAAAAAACTTTTGGAAGTGATTTATCTTCAAAAATGAGATCAAATCGCATAATTTCAAAAGCATATTTACGCTTAACAAACGTGGTCATTTGATGTTAACTTTTATAATATTTTTAAAAAAATCTGTCGGCTTTGCTTCTCTGTGAAATTACCCATGAAATTAACTCTAACCGACACGCATAGTAAATTGACAAAGTAAAGGGGCATCAAAAAAAATGTTACGATGAACAAGCGAATGAAAGAAGTCGGCGATATCCCAGGGAGAGATGCCACAATGTTATTAAAGAGTTATTAGAATTAAAAGCCATATTAAAGCTACCTGATTTCTAGTAATTAATATTCATTACTTATGTATCCCTGTTTATTATGTTTAACCATGTATTCTTATTGTTATTAACATGTTTTACTCCTATCAATAAACTCAAAAGCCAGTTCTCTTTATTGGCGTAGTAATAAATTGAAAACAATAAAGAAATAAAAATATATGGGTTACCTCAGGATGCGCGCGGATCCATTCTCTATGTCTTTTTATAATTCTCCTCTCTTAATATATATTTTTAATATTGCTTACCTGTTAACTATAGTAGTTAACTACTATAGTTAACAGGTAGTTACATCTAAATTCACTTAACACACTTGGAAGAAAAAAGCTTTACTTAATTTATAATTATTTACACAAAACCATGTACAATATGAGCTTAGAACGGGGTACCCCAGATAGGTCATCTTATTTCACAATTTTGTAAAAAAATACCTTTGATGAAATAAATAACAATAATACCCACTTTTCTGAAGAAATGGCGTGACGAAAAGTGAGTTAGGCGGTAACAGTAAAAAATACAAGCAGAAATAATTAATTTGTCGAAAGTAATGATATAGTAACCGTCTCGGAACATATATTAATTGTTTTTGCATTTAATTCGTAGAATTCGTAGAAAAAAAATGAATGAAAATCAAATTTAATAATGTTATTATTAAGTTACGCAAGTATTTTTAGCATTTATTATTGTGACAGCTGTTTCGGCGTACAAATTGTGGTTAATCCACATTATGACGACTCATTTATATGATTTTATTTACTTCCACCCAAGTCTAATTTTGACGGGTTTATAAAAATAATGAGTTATTATCGGAAAAACCGACTTTAGGTAAATTAAATACATGTTTTAAATCTTACAATTGGTAGAGGTAACAATAGACGTACCTTCGAAATATTTAGAAAACCAACTTTTACAGATGCAAGTCAAGTCATCTTAACTAACTAACCATCACGCCGTTTACGCGCAGGACGGACCGCCAAACAACTCGATCTTGGCATCTTGCTTCATTCACATTCATACATCGTCTCATACATTCTCTTACTCAAGTATTTGATTCACTTGATCGTGCCATGTCTCCCTCGAGCGTCCCCGGCTTCTTCTTCCATCCACATTCGCGTGATACATTATTCTTACAATCCTTTCTTCGTTCATTCGCTCCACATGCCCAAACCATCTAAGCGTCCCTTTCTTAATCTTACTCATTACGCTAGCATCACCCTTGCATTCTTTACGAATTTCAATATTGTTTCTCTACGCAATACTCATCCTTGGTCTCATAAATTATCAGCTTACCATTCAGTGGTACACAGAGTCATTAATACCGACCTAGACAAAATAGCGTATGTAAAGGAAAAGGAAACAATTAAAACAATCGCGGTTAATAACGGCTACGAGGCAAATAACATTGAAAAAATTATAAAAAGCAATAAATATAAAAATAAAATTAATTTTATATATCCGGTACACAATAAAAACATAGAGTACATATTCCGGATCGCCGGCAATGAAATGAAATGCATTTCTGCAAATGATACACAATAGTCAAAAGAATCAATAAACTAATTGTTTATTATGTTAGTAACACTCAAAACATTTTACAATTAAATTAAAACAATTATAATTCTCGCTTCGAAACAAATTGTCAATGTTTGAGTTTAGGATTAATTCACAATTGTTGCACAAACGAATAATAATTAACGTCACGTGAATCGGCACTAAGAGCTCGGGCCGGTTCAGAGCGGATCAAACGCATCTTTGTACCGTTTGACAAAGGCTCTTTGTTTTGCCATCTCGGATGCTGTGTGTGTAATTTTAATTATTTTACCGGTTTAACAGTGGCGCCCGCGGCGGGGGGTATCATCCCATCAAAGGCTCAAAAGAGAACAGGTGGGATAAATAAATAAATAAACCGGCCGCTCGGCTCGCGTACGCCACTGGCTTGCTCAATATTTTCGTGATGGATAAATAGACAAAGCTAACTCTAATACTCAAATTCAAGGGATGATGAAAACTTTTTTTATTTTTCCAAATTCCGCCTATTCAATTCGCTTTTTGCAGCAGTCACAAAAATCTACGCTTTTAAACATCATGTTTTTGCCCCGGGCTAGACCCTTCGTTCAATGTTTTTTTTTTCAGTAAAGGATGCTATTGTGAAAAAGGTTTTTTTAATTCGGAACAAAGCAGCTTTGTAAGCTTCAGAACATGTGCGGGGTGAAAAAGCACAGTTCCCTTTTCATCATGATGATTATTGGGAGAATATTACATATATTTTGCAAGTAGGTATTGAAGTATCATTTTTATCCTGACCCGTTGTAAGTTACAAAGTTTCCAATAAACTTGCGCAATATGGTATGTATTCTGGTATTTTAACCTGGAAAAATCTTTTGCAAACGTCGAAAGCACCTACCAAGACCATATAAAACAAAGAGTACCCAATATAGATGCAATAATTACGTTGCAATTTTGTGAAGAATGTCTACGTAATAAAATTATCAATAACTCGTGGAGCCATTAACTCTATAACAGGATAAATAATTGTTTTGTTAATTTATCTATTTCATTCACAGAAAAATGTATACAACTCATAATTGATTTCTTTTTTTATAATAATAAAACAAAATGGTTAATTTTTCAATGGCGCCGTTTAGTGACTAAAATCGCCTCATGGACGCTTTTCATCATTTCAATGTTTGTAGCCGCCTTCTAAATAGACACGAGTATGTTTTTAGACTTTTGTTAAAGGTTTCGAAATTGGTTTCTGACTCCAATCCAAATGGAAGGTTATTCCAAGAATGTGGACTCAGTACATTGAAAACTCTGTCCCCAAATTCAGCAGCATTCGTACGAGAGGGTTCAACCAGTCTGTCCGACGCTGAGCCTGAGTTGCCTCTGAGTAAGATTGCCCCTCATATAGAGATCGGTCAAGTATGACGGTGCCAGCTCGTTCAGGGGCTTATAAACCATAAGGCAAATTTTTAACTGAACTCTTTCTGTAACTCGAAGTCAGGGTAGGCAATCATGTAGAAGAGGAGTGATGTGACAGTATTTGGTGGCACCGCATACTAGACGAACTGATGTGTAGAACACTCCATGCGATCTGACCAGCATACAAACAATTGCAGTAGTCCAATCTGGAGACTACTAGAGCATTTACCAGAGTCTTAACAGAATCTGTTGGGAGACGTCTGCAGAAATTCATTTTAGTTTGTTATTCGTTTTAAATATTTATTTTAATTTACACTAGACTGCTACATGATTTAAGAATGGTCAAAGACTCAGAAATAAACTTCTTTTCAGACAATAATATTAAGGAATGCACACATTAATTGCTTAGCTAGGCGGTTAGTACTTACCCAAAGTCACTAATAGAATATGTAAATTATTTCATGCACTAGTGCGCAAATGCGCAAAATGCAAAACTGCTATACAAAAAGTCCGAAACTTTTCACAGTCCGTGAAATTGTAAATAAGTAAAAAGAATGTAAATAACTATTGATAATTTCGCATCTAACGGCGAGTTCAATGTTTTTTCATACTATATTGGATTTCATTTAAACAAGTCTCCAAACCGTCCCTGCACTAACAAGAACAAACTGTGCTATTTTCACTGAAATCGGTAGAATAATTTTCGAGAAAATCGAGGATAGACAGACAGACAAATATTCATTTTTATATATAATAAAGAAGATTAATGCTTATACATGCACCATAAACGTTATTTAACTATTAGCAAATTACTGCATTAATGTACACTCCTCTTCCATCAACAAACAAATACTTTTAATGAAAGAGAAGTATTTAAATGTTACAATGTAAGTACCCATATATTTCATTAATAAAAATAAAAATCATATATAAATATATCTTTTTAAATTTTATAAAACTACCGTTTTTTTCGTCACTCAAAAATTAAACTTTTGAAAGCATTTTTGTTTTATTTTCGATGTAAAATCATAATAAAGCAAATATTGCATAGGCCGGCAACGAACGTACGTGTGCAGAAACGGGAGAGATGACCGATTATCCGTTGGCATCTGCATAACAAACGTGCCGAAGTTTTACACGTACGAAATGCGAGTATGTTAAAATATGTTAACCAAAACACTAGAATTAATTATTTCAAAATACGCGGCCATGCCTCCCAATTCCCGCCCGCAAGCCTACTGCCCAGCAGCCACGGTACCATCCATCCTACCCAGTACAGTACCTACCGAATGATTTAAATACAAATCTTTATTTACGTAGGTACTCGAACTGGATATCGAGAATTTGTCAAGAAACAATCTCAAACTTTTAGATTTAAAAGTTATAATTTTACGTAAATATTCGTTTTCTCGCCAACAACGACTATGTTCAAAATTTAATCGTGTTACAAAAAATTATATCCTCAAAAATAAATTGTTTGAAAATTATTACAATTTATTTGTAACCACTGAAGTTAATATTAACAACTCTCAAAACGAAACATGAAACCGAAAAGATAAGATAAAGGTAGTATCTATCCGGAACCTTGATAGACCGTGAAGTCCTGTTATCTTTTTCTTTTCTGTGTCTTTTCGGTTTCATGTTTCATTTTAAGAGTTGTTAATATTTTCTTCAATCATTAAAGATCTTTTAAAATGAGGTTTATAAGCATCAATAAGTTATTAAAAAAATTACAATTAATTATTTAAATATTTATAATAGGCAATATCAATGAAATTCTGAAATGAGGAAATCCTTCTGGATGAACAATAAAAAAAAAACTAACCAGGCAGAGAGGACGGACCACCAAACAACTCTATCTAGGCATACACTCCTTGATTCATTCACATTCATACATCGTCTCATACATACTTTTCTGTTGTTCGGACTCTTGGCTCTCGGGCGTCACTGACTTCTTCTACCATTCACATTCGCATGATATTTTCTCATTACACTCCTTTCTTCGCTTATCCGATCTACATACCCAAACCATTCAAGCATCTCTTTCTCTTAAACTTACTCATTACCCTAACGTCAACCCCAAATTCTTTGCGAATTTCAACAGGTTTCACAAGGTCATACATGGTTTTACCACATATACGCTTCATAGATCTCATTTCCGTAGCAATCAGTCTACTTTCATCCAACCTCTCGCAGTTCCATGCCTCACTGCCATACATTTGTGGATTGCCAGCTTCGCTTCTTTAGACATTTTATTATTGCAACGAGAACCGCGTTCAGTCTTCCGTTAACAGTAAAAACTATCATTCTTAAAAATCCAATATTTAATATGTACAGTGAACGAACGATTAATAGATCTTAACTCATATTATTATAAAGCCCCCGACTCGGACCTATGTGAAAGTGTGTCAGAGAATATAATTTAATTTTTCGAATTTGGCACCTAAAAATAAATTTGGTTAGTTTAGTAGGTGTATACGAGTACATAGAGCAAGGAAAATAAGAAAAATTCAATACATGAGCATCTTGCAAACGCGCGTTGACTCTAATGTTTTTTCTATACTAAAGAAATAAAAGCCAATAGGGTCCAATGCTTTTCCTCCGTGAGATAAAAGTAACAACAAAACACCGAAAGAATTATCAAGTAAAAGGAATCTTTACGTCTTGAGGCGGAAGAAATAGGTAAGGAGTATGCGGGGCACGTAAATATTGTGGCTAAAACGAATTAATTGCTTAATTTAGTATAATTACGGCAAGCGACAATGAAATTGCCCTTTACGAACATTTTACTCTTCATTAATACTCTTAGGACATCTATCAGTAAGTGGACAAAATGCATTAGTAATAAGATTTAGCAGAGAGCACCTTTGAATGAATAATTGCATGTGTAGCATTGCACACATAAAAGTAAAGGATGTTTAACCGAGTCGACAGTTTGACAACCCCAACATCCCTTAATGACGCGAGAGGCGGCGGCGGGGGGTTACTTAAATAATTTAGATTAAAATTCCGTCCTCTGAAGGTGCATTAAGGGCCCGCGCGAGGAAAAACACTAACGTGAAGAGAAAATCATGTAAAATTCATAAGTCACCAGGGCGTGAAGCGTTAGGAGGAGCGGGACCGGTGGGGACATCGGGCAGGGGTTACACTGGGCACACCGAGTACAGAGGGGACAGAGGGTCTGCGACTACCTCTGTTTCTAGGTCTAGATCGGGGTCTGAGACTGAGATAGAAGTAGGTAAATGTAAATCTGTTTACACGATTCTACCTTCTCTGGTCAGAGGGATGGGGCGAATGTGCTGAAACAATATTGGATCCACTAGCGAAATCACAGCAATCATTACTAAGATTCATCCTTAAAACACCTTTTAGGTACCCCGGTGACGTATGAGTTGAAGAGATCCGTGTTCTCGATGTAAGACATTTATACATAAGACAAATTATATTACACACACAACAACGTCACCACTACCCATCCATAGACCACTATCGCGACACCCGTCATTCTAGAATATAGAAGTAATCCAATAGTTCCACCTAGTACCATGACATCCCTTGCTCAAAAACAATTTTCATACTTAGGTCCAAAAATGTTCAACATCATACCCGATACATGGAAATCGAAAAGTACAATTGTTCTGCGCAAATTGGTCTATGGTTGGCTTCTTGGTTTAAGGAAAGTCAAAAGCGAACATATGCCTACAGACAGCTAATTCTTTAATTTTAATTTTTTTAATAATTATAAACATATACATTAGTGGCGCTTTGGCCCTATTACTATTACCATCTCATGGTTTGATTTGCTTGAATGAATTTAAGTTACGTTATTTATGCTCCTTGGGAAAATATCTTAACTAGATTAAAAACCCTAACCAAGGAAAGGAAAAGGGACAAACAATTGGTCATAAACAATTTACTAAATTTACTTTTTCTACTTACTGAATAAAATATATTTAATATGTTATCAACTATTAGCTGCTCCCTCTTCGGGATGCATCCGTGAGTTTCGTCGTCGGTTCATAAACCTGAGTGATACATACTTCAATCTTATCAATATTACTCAATACAATTTTTTTTTTAGTACTCAATTTTAAACGTATTTTTTTTCCTCATAGCACTAACTTATCAAACACATATACGTAATTGTTTACTATGTAATATTTGTTTATCTCATCTATTCATAAGTGCGTTCATAAGTTTTTTTTCTGTAATATTCTTCACATCTCTTAATACTTAATTACTATATTTTTTTCCAGATATATTATATTACCATACGTCGTACGTATATGTCAATACCAGCTTTTTTCCCTTCTATTTTTGGATAATGGTAATTAATATGAACTAAACTTGTCAATTTGACTGTCCTAAAATGAGATTTGTTCCCAGTTTTTTTTATTTATTTTTATATATAAGAGTCCCAACTGCTCCCAACCGTCTGGAGCCAGTGAGATTATGGCATCCCGAATTGGGGAATGTTATGAGGCTGAAAGAATTGGGGAGAAAAAGGAGAAGGGGAAGAAGAAGGTGGGGAAATACCTGGCTATTCAGATCTGGTCACCAAACACGGATAAAAGCCATTTTTAGCAACGTTTCAATTCTGAATGCTGGTTTTTCACCAGTGGTGGTGGTTACTATATATAATTTTTAAATGAATTAATTGTTTAACGACAAAAATTAATGAAATAAAATTTACTTGCATTTACTTAAGTTGGGCAAACAAAGCTTTCTTATGGTTTATTGTTCAATAAAGAGTGTTTCAAATAAATAAATTAAAAAGATGCAAAAACAAAATAAAACAATAAATGAATTAAAATTTACTTTGTAACCATCAGTTTATTAATATATACAGTATATATACCTGATGAAGAAAGAATCGCTTTCGAAACATGTTGACATGTACATATTAATAAAGTGGTGATTACAAAGTAATTTTTAATTTATTTATTAATAATGACGCCACAAAGTGAATACCAATTTTTTGAAGAAATTAAAACATTCTTATCAAAGGAGAATGAATATACTCGTACGTAGAACTAAATTGAGTATTGACACTCAAACCCGTAATAACCATAAGGAACTAATTAGATCAAAATAGTTTTTTCCAGACGTTTAAATATATTTTTGTACCTTATCATCGACGTATTTCAATAGCATCAAGTAGTTTTAAGCATTATACAATGTATTAAAAAAAACTGAAAAGTATGGTTCTATTACAATTTTTTTGATTTAATGTGATTATCGAAGCAGAAAAGGTTAAAATGAAGTAAATAGAAAGATCGGGATAGGCTGCGTACGACGAACACAAGCATTGAATTGAATTAAGAGCAGAAAATGACCCACACCTCTGCACACGTACACCCAATAAATTTGTTATGTCAGTAGGTACTAAAAATTGCGTTATAAACATGGACTCCTAATAGGACAACAATTAATTAAACAAAGAGTATCCTTTTGTGAAAATAGTGGTCCAGAAACAGTCCAGAAGTCGAAAATAGTCGATATTACTACACTAATAATGAACACTGAAGTGGGTCTATGATAGACATACAGAAAACAGATGACAGGTGGAATTGTAACGTCATCCAATGGTTAGGTTAGAGAAACAGAGGTCAATCAAAAATTATATCTGCGTAAAGAGATTTGCTGGCTTTGAATGGGTGATATGAACCAATCATTGGAAAAATGAGAAATGTTTGCGGGAGGTGAATGTCTACGAGACGATGCAGAAAAGTTAAGGGCGTATGGAAACCAAAAAAAAAACTCATTAAAAATACATTTTTTGTCGATATTCTTGACTGAAGTAGCAACAAGCAGAACACCGAGCTTTTGAAAAGGATACCATACATTCGAATGCAAAATTGTTGCACTTCGGCTCGTAATAGTACTTTGTAGTACGTAATTCATTCCTTCTGACTTATAAACCTTACATTCCTCTGCGGATATCGTTGAGTTGTGAGCAATACTGGAAAAGTAAATATGGTCGTTCATAAATTTAAAGTTTATATATAAAGTTTCAAGGTGATGCATTTTCCGTCTGTACTGGGAGACATAGATACCTACAGTAGAAGCAAGATTGCTCATTCCCTTTTAAGGCCGCAACACAGTCAGGTTAGCAAGAAGCGTGTTGCTTTATTTCCACATTAGCCCGAAGCCGCCTTAACTAAAAGGCTGTGTTTCTATAACACAGATAGGAAATACAAAAATCGTTACTGCACTCAAAATATTGTTTCCTATTTCTAAAATATGAAATACTGAACATAATTTAGAAATATTAGGTTTTAATCCGCGTTAAAAATTAAAATTTTAATGGTTTCCTATGAAACAAGTTTCCTTTTGAAACACGTTTTCATAGGGAACAAGTTTTTTTTGTCCGTCAAACATAAAAGAATCAACGTAAAACACCAAATAATCAGAGAATAAGATACTCTTAGTATTGTCCTGGTGAGAGGCCACCACAAAGACTGAAATCGAGTTAAAGGTTTATTTATTTATTTTTTATGTGACACTTCACAAGAGCGCCATTGTCCGTATAGAGCACATGCAGGGGACTATATAGGCACTCGATTGGGCCATTTTGCGGGTTAAGGAGGGGGGTGTAGGAAGGAGTTTCGTGCACATGCACCGGCGCAGAGGGGATCAACGCTGCTAACTCTTTCGAGCAGGCTCCATTGAAGTATCTGTAGAACAGTCTCAGCATACCTACATTGCGTCTGTGCATTAGACTTGGCAATCGGTCTAACGGAATATCAATCAAGCGAACCACCCTCCTTGCACAGTATCAAGCAGGTATATTTAGTAACTAGATATGAACGGGCAGGTATTCCACAATAATTACACGATTCCATGCAAATTCTACTGGTTGCAGTGGGACTTTGAGAACATTTGTTTGTACGGCTCGGAAACAGTGAATTTTGGCACCGTGAAATTTGCCCAACCTTTCAAGCTCTAATCGTTTCCAACATGAGCTATGGAGCTTTGAAAAATCTATTTTTAAACTGTGAAAAAAGACAATACGCCATACTATTTGTTCCATAATATTGTTTAATAAAAAATAAAAAAATTTCAAACTCGGCCGAAGCCGCGCTGTAACTATGTACTTACATAATAATATTCTTAATGCGTTGTTCGGGGCCTTGGTTCTTGTCGGCTTCGGCGCAGGACGTACCCTTAGCTCGAGGATAACGTATATTGCCCCTTTTCCCCGTTAAGCCTTCCACTTTAAGTGGGCTTGACCGCTTTGCGCTCCCAACCAGAGACTCTAAATGCGCCCGGCGCGGGGAGACCCTCTCCCCGATCACCGCCACCCACCTGCCACTCCCCTGTACCCTTACCTTACGTGACATCAAAACTGTAAAACCTTAAAGTGAAATCTTAGAGTGCGAGGAACGTACCGCGGCTGCTGCAGTTTGTTGCCAATAAAGAAGAAACTCATTTAGCGAGAGACGTTGAAGCCAGAAAAGATGAAGCAACTGAATAGTGTGCGAAGTACAATACTATAAATGAAAAGCTTCGTTAGATAGTCACTCAGTCCCTCTGTTGAAAGTTAACTTCATATAAAAACATCTATGACTTAACCACACTTCTAAAGGAAACGTAGATGTACGTAGCACGATGCACATTAAGTATCATCCAAGCATCGTGAGTTCGATTCCTCGACTGGCTAAGTTCTCCATCACGATACAGAATACTTACCGACCTTACACAACTTACTTCCATCTACAAGCAAATGCTTCCAATGGAAGAGTAGTATCTGTAAAAAAAAATCTGAGTAGTATCTGTAAAAAAAAATCTGTAATAAAACCGGTTTGCTTGTAGATGGAGGTAAGTTGTGTAAGGTCGGCAAGTATTCTAGTTTTTTATTATTGTGACAGCTGTTTCGGCATTCAAAACTATTTTAAAACTGAGGTTGGGCCACATTGAGGCGACTTAAGGTCGATTCACGTCTACCAGCACCGCGCAGTGCATACACGCAGTGTGGCAGGCCTGGCACAGAAGCGAAAACTCATCTATTATCATGTGAATAGACCTTCACTTATATGATTTTGTTTACTCCTCCCTAAGCAAATTTTTATTTGTCTGCTTTTGAAACGATTTTTTAATATTTTCGGTAAAAACCGACAGACTCAGAAAACAATAGTGATATTTAAAATTCTTTACGCTGAGAGGTACTTACAGGTGAAATCTATTTTCCCCCTTTTTAATGATGGCAGGTTTTTCTTAAATGTTTTATAATGACGTGAATGCTATTTAAGACAATGAATTTAATTGTGTTTGGCAAACTCTAGAGATATTTTAAAGGAATTATATTGTTTAGGTTTTACGAAAATACTAAGGAGTGGAGAATAAATTATTGTGCTTTTTTTATTTATTATTTCGAATCATTAGTTCTTTTGTTTACCCCTAGTTGTTCCAATAAATTTAATCTAAGACCCATTATTTTTTCACAGTTTGGAAATTACATTGGACGCCGAAACAACTGCCACAATAATAACAAATTAAAATGCTCGCAGAACTTAATAAAGACATTATTACATTCGACTTTCATTAAATAATAAAAAGTTAACAGACACTCATTAAAATGTATTACTAAAATATTTAAAGCTCTTGGCAAATTAATAGAATACAAATACCTTCAATACAAAATACAAATGTCTATAAACAAAAAAAAAAGGTTTTTTAATCTGCAAACGTTCAAAAGTTATTATTTCCATTGTAATGTTTAATGAAGATAATTATGAACTTAATGATATTCACGTTGAAACAAGTTAATAGACACTTAATATCGTAAACTGTATAAATACGAGTATACAGAATTTTAGTAATTAACATTCTAATAAACTTCATTACCTGTTAATTTTCCCACAAAAGCGTCGATCTCATAATTCGACGAAAATAATTAAAATATTAAAAAATCATTATTAATGAATTTATTTATTCAAATAAAATTAACTCATTTAAGCTTTGCGCTCCATTGTAAAATTGATTCATGAAAAAATATTAAGATTCTTCAAAGAATAAGAAAATAGAAACAAATAGACAATGAAAAGATTAGGAACTTTGGAAATTTACTATATCTTGGAGTAACGCATCTACCAACTCTGCATCCCAATCAATTTATTCATCGCCATTTTTAACAATTTCACTCCTTGAGAATTATGCTATGCTTTTATTGTTCCAAGATGAGCCCAACTCACTTGGATCGCATCTGGTAAGATGGAAGTCGGTCTGTTATCTTCCAAT
>JAHDVE020000140.1:0-173877 GCA_022606495.2 Halesus radiatus | reverse complement strand
TGCACAAAAGTCCCAACTGCACAAGAGTCCCAACTGCTTTAAACCTGGTAGATTCGATCTAAGAGGCAGGTGTAGGTACCGCTGCCAAGGGAACCATTTAATGGATAACCACACCTCTGTCATAGGTCTCACCAAGTGGTTAGATTCGTTTGGTGAATTAGCAGGGGTGCCGGGTTCATGGGGGTTAAGTTTGTGCACGTCTTAACAGTAGAGTTTGTATGAAATGATATTTGATTTTTCTATGAGAAGTCCGCACAAAAGTCCCAATTGCACAAGAGTCCCAACCGCACAAGAGTCCCAACTGCTTTCAACCTGGTAGATTCGATCTAGGAGGTAGGTGTAAGTACCGCTGCCCAGGGAACCATTTGATGGATAACCAACACCTCTGTCATAGGTCTCACCAAGTGGTTAGATTCGTTTGGTGGATTAGCAGGGGTGTCCGGGTTCATGGAGGTCAGATTTGTCCAGGTGTTAATAGTAGAGTTTGCATGAAATGATATATGATTTTTCTATGAGAATTCGGCACAAAAGTGCCAACCGCACAAGAGTCCCAACTCCCTTCAACCTGGGAGATTCAATTTGATCGTTTTTAATTTAATTTAAAGTCCACCATAATGCTTATTTTGAAAATATATATTTTTTAATATTATATTTCAGAGTATTTTAAGTAGATGGGCCAAAACTTTAAATCACCGCTAGCCCCCAAATAATTGTTAAAGGTGCATCTAAAAACGCAAAAAATCAATTCGTTTAAGGGCCTCTATTTCATAACGTAATAGAAAAATGGATAAATTACTTTTAATACGATATAGATATACATACTAGATATTTACTATACTTTTTGATTAAAAAAAATATCATTAGTCTTAGGTGAGTATTTTGGCCTCAAATCCAAAATTAAATTTTGTTTGAAACAGGCCGCGCAGCCGTTCCTCTTAACAATCAAGTATGTATGAAATGCTGTATGATTTTTCTATGCGTATACTGCACAAGAGTCCCAACTGTTTGCAACTTAGAAAATTGAATTTAGGAGACGGGTGTAGGTACCGCCACCCCGGGAATCATTTAATGGATAACCAACACCTCTGCTATAAGTCACTCCAAGTGATTCGCTAAGTTTGGTGATTTCGCAAGGGTGTTCAAGTTTATGGGGTGAGGTTTGGCCTCCCCAACCAGACTCTTTCGACCCATCATTGCTTAGTACCAGTGACAGTGGGATGGATGGATTCATACGTCACTCCTGGACGCACTGACCCCCAGATTCGTACCCACCCCTCATACCTTTTTCTTACCCTGAACTTCCTTCCTTTCCCTTAAAATACCTTCCACACAGCATCCCCAAATATGATATTGGCCTTGCATATATGTGGACTTTAAAGTAAAAAAAATCTGGAGCCAGTATATATGTTGTGTTAATTGACTAAATTGTAAAATAACACAAATCAATCAAATGAAATTGCTTAAATGGCTTTTGCCGTGTTTGACCAGATATGAATAGCCAGGTACTTCCTCACCTTCCTCTACCCATCATCCTCACAACATACCCCATTTTGGGGTACAAAAGTCTTACTTGCTCGAGCGGTGCTCACATGAATAAAAGTGAGTTAGGTACGCTATAATTTGTTTTCATTATTTAATGTTCAAACGATGAAACAGTTTTACTAAAATTTATAATAAAAATAAAACCGTGCAAAATATATTTTTAAAAATAAGTTTTAAAAAATGATTATTAAATAATGTTGGCGATAAACCGTTTTACTAAAATTTATAATAGAAAAAAACGTGGAAAAATATTTAAAAAGAAAAATTAATAAAATCGGCACAAGTTGAATTTGACCTGTAACCACCGTAACTAATCAATAATTTGGTGACCGACATAACCGCTCACCTAGTTGTCTGGTGGTGGAAATTGCTAATTTTAGCTATTTATAGTGATTAATTGTTATTTTTGTGAAAAATCGTTTATTATAAATTTATTGTTTGAGGACTGTACGATACATGATTTTGTATAAAAATTGCTTGAAATGGCTTACGCCGTCTTTGGTGACCAGATCTGAATAACCAGGTACTTCCCCATCTTCCTCTAACCAATCTCCTTCTCATCTCTTCTGCCATCAGCCGCACAACATACTCCAATTTAAATAATAATAAAAAAAATAAAGTAATAAATTTTAACAAAATTGTTTTAAGTTTACCATATATAACTAACTAATCATCATGCTGTTTCTGCAGGGTTAGGCAGAGAGAAAAGACCGCCACACAATTCTGTCTTGGCACACACTCCTTGCTTCGTTCATATTCATACATCTTATACATACTCTTCTGTTATTCAGATTGATATGGCCCGACTCAAGTATTTAGTCGTATCATTTAGTATCAATATTACGTCCAAGATGAACAATTAACTTCATCAATGAGGAGACAAATTAATTTGATCTCCTTTGAAGGCTTAATGTAATTTATTAGCTGAATAAAAAAATATTAACAAATCTCAAATGAAACATTAAACAAAAAAACCACATCGTAATGACGGCGTGGAATAATACCTACTTACATATAACTTAGATAATGCAAATTTGAACGGAAATTTTGAAAAATTTTGTTGCGGAAACAAAGGAACGAAAATAATAATATGAACCTTTCTAATGACAAACATCTCTTTTATTGAGTTAGGCTAGAAATAATCTAGTTTTAAATAAAATTCAAACTATGTTTTATCGGCGATATCAAACATATTTTTTACGCGAAAGAAACAATCTTCTAATGAGCGATTAATTGTACTATTTTCTCTTACATTAAAAAAAGCTTATAGTTTAACCTAATATAATACTAAAAAAAATAATTACGTAGGTATAGAAAAAATATGTTTCCTACTTACAACAATCCCATAACTTTTTTTTAACTCTTTATCAAAAGCATTCACTTGTGAATGGAGAGGAACTCACACTAATAAGTAGGTACCTTATTGGAATATAAATACCAAATAGAAATGAAATTTATAAAAATAAAAATAAGTTTCTTATGCTGACAATTTGTAATTCTAATAATTAATATTAATTGCACTAATTAATATAAATTCCAATTGTTAAGTGTTTTAGTGAATACAACATTTAATTCCTAACTTTTATTTTATTTATACCGTCCCTTTATAGAATATTATAAAATATCTGAATTTTAACAATTTTCTACCACCTTACAAACTGTTCTTTCGTTGCTCAAGTTGACAAAAATGTGTATAGTTTGTTGTCTTTCCAACGCATACACACACTATTTGAAAGAAGAGAGACCTCATAATTATTGTATCGCTCCGCACCATCTCGCCCGCTGTAGCGGGCGACTACCGTGGATTTTAGGGAATTCCCTTATAAGGGAGAGTTCAATTTCTAAACAACGGTTATTTGCTCAACGCCGAGAAACGCTGGCGGCTTGAATGTGGGACTGAGAGAATTCGTAGATTTGCGTTCTCTTTCCATGTGATGACCCCCCCCCCCCTTCTCGCCGCCCGGCCCAAACCACGTTCAAAATTTTCGTTGTACCTACATACATATTCATTTCTGGATCAACCTGTATCTAGAAACTGAATACACATTCATTTCTAGATCAACTTGTATCTAGAAACTGCGAATACATCAATCGGAGCAACGAAAGGAGAGTAAATGAATAAAAAATAAATTGAACGTATGCTCAAGGAGAATAAATGAATAAAAAATAAATTGAACGTATGCTCAAGTCGGTGTTTGAAAATAGACTGTAAGATTAATTTGAAGAAACTCAAATTAGCTGATCTAACAGACAATGAAATCTCTGTACATTTATTTATTAAACTTAAAATAGTTCCACTTCATGCGGTCTAATATAAACTTATATATATTTTACATATTGCTTATTTCCAATACTTAATGCATACATAATTTTTATATCCTGCTCTCAATATTCTTAATTTAGGTACCTATTTTTTTTTTAATTCAGTATTTACTAAGCTATAAACAAATTGATGCCTTTATAGGTACTGTAACAGTAAACAATTTTGTGTTTGGGATTTTTTTTGTCTAATATCTTCTTTCTTTCTTGTATGGTATGTGTGGAAGTTTTTATTGTAATACAGTTTGTCTCTAAAGTAAGGTGGTTGTAAATTGTTAATATTCTATTTTTTTATATTCTATGAAGGGGACGGTATTAGAAATTAAGTGTTTTATTATTTAAAACAATTAATAATTAGAATTAATATAAATTAATACAATTAAAAGTTGACAGCGTAAGATAATTAAAAAGTTTTTATCTACTTCTCATCTATATTTGGTATTTATATACCAAGAAGTGTAAATTCGTCTCCATTTACAAGCGAATGCTTTTGATACAATATAATAGTACCAAAAAGGTCATGGGATTGTTTTTAGTAGGAAACACATTTTTCTTATAACTACATAATTATATTTTTTTAGTATTATCTTGGATTAAACCATAAAATATTTAATTATATAATTAATAATGACTCCACAAAGTTATCAATCATTTGAAGAAAACATAAAATATTTTTTTTAATATATGAGAATATATCACAATTACTCGCTCATTAGAAGATTTCGCGTAAAAATAATTTTTGATATCGCCAATAAAACACAGTGTGAATAAAACTATATTATTTCTAACCTACCTCAATAAAATAGATGCTTGTGATTAGAAAGGTTCATATTATTATTTCGTTGATAAAGTTAATTGTTCATCTTTGAACGGAATATTTTTATTCCTTTGTAACTTATACGATTGTTAAAAACAATTACCACATATTTTTTAACAGAATAAATTATCCAAAATAATACCATCTTATCATTTTGAATAAGAGAAATTGTTCTCAAATTAATTGCATTTTGTCAGCGCGCTAAAGGTGATATTTAAAAAGCAACATGTCCTCCTGCCGAAAAGCCGGGCTCAGCGGTGAACAACGCCGGCGGCTGGACTGTAGGACTGAGAGAATTCGTAGGTTAGCGTTCTCTTTCCGTGTGACGAACTCCCCCCCTCTCTCCCCGCACGCCTCAACCCATGTTTACAATCTTCGTCGTACCTACATACATATTCATTTCTAGATCAACTTGTATCTAGAAACTGAGAATACATCAAACGGAGCAACGAAAGGAGAATAAATTAATAAAACATATATGATCAACTTGTATCCAGAAACTGAATACACATTCATTTTAGATCAACTTGTATCTAGAAACTGCGAATACATCAATCGGAGCAACGAAAGGAGAGTAAATGAATAAAAAATAACCGTTAAACTGGAGCAAATTTCTTATATTTTGATGACAAACATACCGACTGGGGTCAGTTGCAAACTGACAACCTTGGTAATGATTAAGGCACTGTTGCCAACTCGTGCAGATGTATCCCACCGGAGCCAAGATAAACGGTGTTAAAGGTAGATCAACAAAGGTCATGTAAATCTTACTAGATCAACATAGTACGGGAAGAGGTGATTATATATATATATATATATATATGTGTACATACATGGTATACGGGTCAGGTCAGGAGAGACGCGAGATTTTCATTTTAGAACTAATGATTTTCTGTTTTGAAAATAGAATATTGTACAATTTGCTGCATTCAGGGCTGCGCCAAGCCTTCTGAAGCGCTCTCGTGCAGACAAATAATATTAGTACCTACAGCACTATTTATAGCCTCGCACTATTTAAAACGCGTAGTGGAGTCCGCGGCGGGGGTCTGGGTGAGCGGTTAATCCCTGGGGATGTATCGTGAAATAGAAAACACACTATACCAACTAGAGACGATCGCATGACATACCCAAAACATTTGGTATGTATTTAATATAGACGAACTTTCAATTATAACAATACAGCATAAAATCTGTTTTCCGAAGCATCAAAAACTGTCGAATGGTAATGAGCTTAAGTAATGTCATTTCTATCATCAGCTACCGAGCTTTGTAACATCCAGGGGTTAATCCCTTGAAGCATAGTAGTATCAAAAATAACCCACCTTTTTTATCTTTTGCTTCATGGTGGGATGTAATTTATACCACTTCGAAAAATTAAAGCCACTTGAAACACAGCGGTTTAAATTATGTCCCGCCCAATCCAATGGCTTTCTATATCGGCCAATAGATGGTACTTACGTACTTTTCGAAGTTTTAGAAATTCTGTGCAACACAAGCATTTTTTCTGTTTCAAATCATGTGCCTCAAAAGGTTAAACTATCAAAAAATAAGGCAAGAAGTCGTGTTGGTTATTCCATATTTTTCGTTGAAAGTTTCGGGAGCAGTAAAATAAGGTTTCAGAGAGATCCCCAATCCAATTACTTGAATATAGTTTGGGTTGCGTTATAAAACCGAATGTTTCTAATTGAGATTGTTTTATTATTTTAATTCATTAGCATTTAAAACCTGCAAAACTACATTTATAGTCAGCAGGTAAATATTGACAATGTTTATGTAATTGGTACATTTTTTATATTTACAAACGATATTTAAAATATGATGATAAAAAATTAACAGGTTCATGATTTAATTTTTGTTGATTATTAATTGAAATTTATTACGGAAAATACGGTCCCGGTATGCCTCATCCCACGATCTTTTATGATTAATTTTTCAAAATGAAATTTTATTTGTTGCAATGATGTATGGTCGTGGGATGTTTAATTTAACTATTGTCCATTACATTATACAAATAATACAACAACAAAACTAAATATGTAATTTAACAAACGCATGTTTTTAAAACCACAACATATTGTATTCATTTTTTTATAATAGCTTATTGAAGCTTATGAACCCCATTTGCAATATATTTTTAATCATTAGCAACTCTCAAAATGAAACATGAAACCGAAAAGAAAATATAGCTGTAGCAACTGGGGATCGAACCCGGTACCTCATGGTATATCCACTGAGCTACGGCTACCCCAATCTGTCCCGTCATTTTTATCGGTATCATACTTCGATTTTCTAAGTATCATTTTCAATAAGCTTCACCAAAAAATAAAATAATCCTAGACTTTCTAGAAAAAGTCAACAGATGTCCCATATAAAAAATATATATATGGTATACAAAAATCGGATAGATATATCCGAGACACTATCTAAAAAAATTACAAATAAATTTGGGTAGAATCTTGTAGACATCTTAAAAAGATAGGAGCCAAAAATATATGGAATTTAATTGAAGACGGTATGAAAAGTTCTTAAAAAATCTATGTATAATACCGATAAAAACGACGGGAAGGATTGGGGTAGCCGTAACTCGGTAGATTAAAGTGCAAGTTTGCGGATAGACCATGAGCTCCTGGGTTCGAGTCCCAGCTGCTACCGTTATCTTTTCCGTTTCATGTTTAATTTTGAGAGTTTTTAATATTATATTCAATTATTAAAAACGTATTATATTGTTAAAACTTAAAGGCTTCGATAATTTTCTCCTTCTGGGAAAGATTTTATTAGAACTCACGGGAAATATAATATACCTAGCAATGTTTGAAATTGCTTTTGTGATACACAAATATGTTTTGCAAATAAAAATAAAGATCTGTTCGTGTTTCCCGTTCTGTAGTCGTTACTTTCGTGAAAACGCTGCCATTCTTGTTAATGGGTCCATTCGTGTTAAATGATGCTCGATCTCTGGAGTTAATATGGACAGTTTTATTTATAGGAGAATTAAACACTTTCAGTTTCCGATCCGATCTTTTATTGGGGTCTTTGATTATTCGAACCTCCCTTGTTTTAATTAGACCGGATAATCGATGTTCTGCACTGTGTAAGTACCTACTATATTAGATGTAGGTACTAGATTAGAATTAGATTAGGATAAGAAGTACAAACGTCCTGCGTAAACTGATCAATGTATGGCTTCTCGATTTAGGGAGGGTCAAAAGCAAACATATGCTCATTAATATGTATGTACAATTTTAATAAAACCTTCTTATGTAATTCATCACTACTATGCACTAAATAAAAAAAAATGCATATCATACTTTAATCTTGTATACTTTAAACTTTTATACTCTATACTTTAAACTTTTATTTTTAAAACTATTATACTTTATATTTTATACTTGTACATCTCAATTGTAATTTATTATTACACTAATTTAAAAATACATATCATACTTTAGTATCTTATACTTTAAACTTTTACTCTCACTATACACTTTTACATGTCATATGTAATTTATTATTTCTCTACAGTAAACTAAAAATGCTTATCATACCTTTAACTTATATTCTTTAAACTTTCATACTTTATATTTTAAACTTTTACATCTCATTTTTAATTCATTATTATTCTACACTAATTTAAAAAATGCAACGTACTTAAAAAAACACAATTTTTTTTCTTCTTAAATCTACTTTATGGATTGTTTTATATTCTTTTATGTGTATGTATATTAATATGAACTAATCTTATAAATTTGACTGTCCTAAAACGGGATTTGCTCATAGTTGGACAGTCAAAGCCTTCTGAAATATTTCTGTAAAATAATGTGTGTTTCAAATAAATATTATTATTATTATTATTATTATTATTATTATTATTATTATTATTATTATTATTATTAGATAATAAAGTAAAATCTCCATGTCCAAACGGTCACTATCCAAGGCCCTGGATCCAGAGTTTGCTGGTTCGAAATTCCATATACGAGTATGGACTAAAATTAAAATAAATTTATGGTATTAATTCACATACTTACATAATTTTTTTTTTGTTTTTTAATTATTTTTTTTTTTAATATTTATTATATATAATTAAGAACGTTGTTTACATGGTAACAATAGTGTGTATTGAAGTACTAATTTTTTTCTTAAAATAATCCCTTTAGTTTCTTTTTTTTAAATTTATTTCCCTCCTACTTGAGAAATCCTCGTGTTTAGAGAGGGAGTACTAATATTTATTGTTGCACATTTAATAATTTCAACATGCGGTACGTTCCAGAGCGGTAGATAGTAGATACACTCAGTATCACCCCTGTAACAGACCACCAGTCCGGAACAAAGCTTTGCTTGAAATTACTTTAGCCGTGTATTGTGACCAGTTCTGATTCTCCAGGTATTTCTGGGCCTTCCTAGTCCTCGTATCCTCGTATCCTTCCCCTCCCCACTACTCTCTGATCTAGAGATGGCATAGTCCCACTGAATTCGGACAGTTGGGATTCTTGTGCGGTATTCATACCTTTGTACTGTACAAATTATGCAAGAGAGAGACACATAGGAATTTAATTGTTCGTAAAACATCTGCCTTAGAATTATTTTTATTTTTCTCAGTCCATCGGGTTGCAACGCAATGGGAATGATGGATTAATATGTCCGTCACTCCTGGATACACTGAGCCCCAGATTCCTACTACTCCCATACATTTTTCCTTCCCACAACATCATCTCCTTCCTTTCCTTAAAAATACCCTCCATACAGCATCTCCATAGATGACATAGGCCCTGAGGGATTTTTTTTTCTTCGGGGCCTCCTGTGTGGAGTAATTGTAAATTAAACATGTATCTGCATTTTGTTTAAGTACTTATCACTTGGGTACAGGGATCGCATTTCTTGACGTCATCCAAACGTAACTGATCTATTAACTATAAAGTAATTAGATCTTTTTAGATTTCAAAACAGTCTAACTTAAAAGTTTAAGTCACTTTATTAACTGTCACTTTTACCGCCGAAAGGTAATACAAAGTTATACAAATGAAATTTATACTCGTATAAAGAATATAGACGGCATGCATAAAAATTTACACACCTACATTAGAAGCCTGCTTTTTTTTAAATTGTGTTCATTTTGTCTTCAATAAAATCGATTGAGTCTATTTATACTTTGATAGGAAGGTGCCAATCTACCTAATGAAGTGGGATTATTCCATGAAGTTACGTGAGCAGTTATTATTACGCCAGACTAATAATACCCTTAAGGCTGAAAGCGTGTCCGGTGTTTTTCATACTCATTAGTAGACTCTAAGTGTACAGGACAGGTAATTTTCTTGTACTCCAAAATACCTGTCACTTTTTAAAAAGGATGGATCCATATTATCATCTTATTTGTTTACCTGTGTTATTGAAGACAGCTGTGTTTATTTTGTTGTGGGTACCTCTTACAAATAACGAACGACATGTTATCGTTCAAAACAAAATAATATCGGTTTTTACGGAATAATAAAAATATTTCAATATAAGCTGTTTGCAAATCATCTTCCTTTTTAACAAAGCATGTATTAGAAGATAGTAATAGTATCATTTTTTCAATGAAATTTACAAAAAAATTAAATTATATTGAAAAAATTAATCTATTTCTACCTCCCAAAATACATGTTATTTAAAAAAGGGAAAAAATTAAAGTAATTACCAAGAAATATAAATAACAAGCAAAAACCAAATAATATTGGAGGGCTATTTTTATATCTCCACTTTTGTGAAATATGTATCACCTCAGGGGCGCCTTCAAAATTATGAAATTTTAAAGAATCGACAGAATATTGCCGCCCGACAAAATAAGCGATTTCTCCCAATCCCCCTTAAGTAGATACTTCGTATATCTTTAACTACCTCCGTGGGGTAGTGAATTAACCCTGGCGCTTTATTTTGAGAGGTTGCGGGTTCGATTCCTGCTTTACATGAAAGTAGATCATTAACACACCCAAAATTAGGTTTTTTATTTAACAAGCCGCAAGTAGAATTAAATTTTTTTTTATTAATTTTTCACTTTGGAAGCTAGCACAGGTCTGGGTGTTGTAATGTTTATTGTTGGTTAAAATATTTGAGCCTAAAAATATTCTCTACAAAACACCAAAAACATTGATGAATAAATCAATCTCTTAGTACCAACCTTTTTTACAATATAAACAAATATTTTTTAAATTCCAGCGTATTTAAAATAAATAACACAGTATCAAGCGTTAAAATAACTATCTGTAAGTGTACCTCTATACTAAAACTGATACTTTGGAAAAAAACACGTTTGGTATTAATTAATGTATACAAATAATTGATTGTGGAGTTCTACAAAATAAATTATAGAAAAGCGCAATTATATATTTTGTAAGCAAAGTGTACATTTTGTTACCCTTTACACACGCATTTATATTTAACATTCAGCTAAAATTAATCAATATCTTAATATTAATGAGTGTATAAATTTCACAATAATTAGTGGAAACCGTATGGTAAATGACTGGCCTTCTTTAATAGTTTCTTGTGTTATAAAACATTGCAAATCATTGGGTGAAATTATTAAATAAATTCTTGCTAGAATTGCTATCAATTTGAAATACAGTACAGAGAAACTGACCAATATGATTATGATGCCGACCCGCATAGAGAGGGTATTACGTCTATTAGACGTCCGTTCCCTCGGGCAAATTTTCCGAATGTTCAACGTTGGGTTAGGACTTGGGACATCACATCTGTGACTCGGGAGAAAATGAAGCTGGCTGTGTTGGTACCATCGGTAGTGTTGGTAGCGTAGGTACTGTCGATTCAGTCGGTAGTGTTGGTACGCACTACATCTGAGCCGAGCGGTTCTCGCGCATGCTTCGGTCGAAAGCTCTGGTCGCGCGGTATTGGCAGCGATGGTGTGCCTGTCGCTATTGTGGCGGTAAATAAAAAAAATATTTTTTTATTTTTAAATTATGCGGATGGGTAGGTACGTACGTATAACATTTTAAAATACGAGAGTACCTACCGTAAATTCTTTCAGTTTCTAAATACACAAACGTGCATTACCTATAAAACTCTTTGGTTATGGAGTGTTTTTTGTTTTAATTAGCATAAAGATCATACAATATTAAAAAAAAAATTATAAATAATTCTTATTTTGGCCCATCATAAAAAAAACTCCACAACGCAGGCATTGTCCTAGCATAGAGGACATTACATGTTATTTCGTTCATTCGCATGTAGGTATCAATTATTAATAAAACTAAATAAAGATTTATTATAAATTTTAAACAGTTTTTTAAAATAATAGCATGAAGATTTTTTTAAATAATAGCATGAAGACAAGATTAAAATATGGTATGAATAATACATCATATTTATATTTGAACATAATAATGTATTTCAGATTGCATGGCTCGTAAAAAAAGTTCATTATTATCGGTATTGGTCCGTTTACCGCCTATCGGCCATACCTCCGCTTCGCATCGACCACGGAATACGGAGCCGCCTGCAGCGCGGCTGCGCGGCCAAACCGGGTAACTAGCAAAACTGGTAGTCACGTGACGCTCTCCGTCAGTAGCTCGGGAATCACAATGGCGGTCGGACCTAAGCCCGGCTCTTTCGGCTTCAAATGTCATATTTTGCTTGCAATTCGCCGTGACAAGGATATAAAACTAACCAAGTGATTGATGTCAGTATACGTTACGACTAAACGACGCAATAACAACAACTGGCAAGGGTTTTACTCATAATACCGCCGTGTACAATGTGTTTAGTGACAGATCGCCTTGTTTTACTGCTCTCACCCTCGGTTTACTGCCCGCGCACGAGATCGTTGCCCCAAATCCTCTCAGCCGAATATTCTACTGATAACTGACACGTAATCGTTTGATAATATGCTTTTAAACTTCTACCATAACTGACGTTTTGTTTTTCATTTATCTTCCCATCTTTTTAAGACGGTGCCGCCTCCGTTGATGTTTCAACATTAACATTTTGCGCACCCGAGATGTTCCAAAACAATACATCGTTATCAAAATATTAAAACTTAATAATCAGACCGCTAATCGTTGAATGTTGTAGAATTATAATTATAAATGAATGTTAAACGTACTTGTGTACTTAATTTTTGTAACAAAAGTAGATGTGATATAGAAATAAAGCGTAAAAATAAATGTGTTGAAAATAAATGTTTTATAATAATCAAATAATTTAATAAAAATAATAAATAACCATTAATTTCTGTTGTTGCATTTTATAAAGAAAAAATAGTTAAAAATAGTTGTATTACAATAATAAACAAAAATAATAATTTTGACACATCGTTGTTTTAATTTCGAGTGTGTATCCGTAGCTATCTTGATAATAAAAATAATACTGTAATATTTGCCTTTATGTGAATACCGATAGTTGGTAAAAATAATATAATTACGTAAAGTGTAGTGTTTGTTGCCTTAGTTTACTTTCGTCTAAACAACAGATACGAGTATAAATAATAATATTTTGTTTACGCGTGAGTTTGACAGCAGCCGAAAAAGATCGGCGCTACCAACCGCAAGAAGTAAATACAAAAAGGCACGCGGGAAAACTCCGCTCGAATTCTATTTATTTGATTTGTATTCGAAGCTTCGTGATGGGTGTCTCTTACGGCCTGTCCGCTATTGTGGTACTTACTTGCTTTCTTGTGTACCATAATTGCATCCATTGCGGCTTCGTCTTTGACGATATCAGCGCAATAAAGGACAACCGGGACCTGCGTCCTCACACCCCGATCAAGAACATCTTCCTGAATGACTTCTGGGGGACACCGATGCACAAGGTAAGAAAGAAAACTTCTAAATATCTCCCAACAATCCTATTTAACTATTTTGTTTAGGCGGATTGAATTGGATTGAAGTCTACTACGGGGTGCACGAATGCGTAACGAAAATATAACAACACACATTGTGAGGTGTTCACGAAACACGAAAACGTAATTACACATTGGTGTAATTTTATTCACACACCAACCTTAAATAACGCAGCCTTTTAAAAAAAGAGAGTGCACCGTATAAATACATATGTAAAAAAATACAATAACACATAGCTACATCATTCTAATAACGCACTTGAACCCCTCGGTACCTACCGTTATTTTAGTAAGGTCTTCACGAAACAACAGTGTAATTACACGCCTATTTTAATTTCGTCCACACGATAATCTTAAACTCCACTTTTTTCTGGACTAAAAAAAACTGAACTGTTAAAATGCTAATAAGTATTAATATTCGAAGCGCATTATTTTTCCTAATATGTTAACCATTATTAGCCTTACTATCACTTTAACCACTAATCGCATCCCTTATCAATTCGTAGAATAGATGTAATATAAGAATAGGAAGTAATATTTGTACAGCGCCCTTGAGGTGATCACAAAATCGGATGATTTTTAAATAAAAAACATCCGATTATTATTATTATTATTATCATATCTGTACCAGCCTGAAGTTGGCCGTGCCACGCTGAACCTGGTGAGGTTTAATAATGGAATGTGCAAAAAATATTTTTATCAATTCATTGTACATATAACTCAGTTTACTTGAAATTTGGTGTTAAATCAAACTTGCTTTCATCAATATTTCGCTGGTTTGATTTATTTCCGTACATTTTGTGTGCAGGATATATCACGACCTTCACAACATCCTTGAACCCGCGAAGAGTTCAGTTCGCCTCACTCAAATATCCCCGCCGTGGCATTTTTTGTTATATCACCTTCCTTACTAGCGTATTCTAATTAAGATACACTCGTTCCATTAGGGGATCGACCAACAGGTGATTATTGGAAACGATCTCACGACAATCAATATAATTGTATTACTGGCGTATCACTTTTATTAGCTATGTTCAATTCATCAAACTATTTTACATTTTCAATACAAGACCACTCTCTAAACTGTATATAAAATATTTCCGTTCATAAATCTAATACATAAATTTGCAGCATGGACGAGTATGTTTCATTATTACGCATAATCTCAGCACTGGAGTTTTATTTATTTCTATTTATTTACACACAATTTTATAATATAAGTAATTATTATATAGAATAGTGTGTATGCACTGTAAATTATTAATATATAATAGCGTATCGTGAACGCCTCACTAGGAATGAGATACTAGTTTGAATTAAAGTCAACATGGGGTAGTTTTAAAAAAAAAATAGTATTCTTTGGTATTCTATGGTATTCTATGGTATTCTATGGTATTCTTCAACTTGGCCTCACAGGTCACCGGAGGCCGCAAGGGGTTAAACTCAAAAAAAAATGAAGCGAAAAGTACTGGAAACAAAAAAGGAACACATGTTTCCTTTGGATTCAGTTCAAACTCGTTCAAATTTCGAACTTCGTTCTACGCGTCACGATAAATTCGAGCGTTGGCCTGTTGGTTAGAAATGTTTCACGACCGTACAAAGGTCTGTCCATAGATAAATTGTATTAGAAAACTGTTTTTGCTAACCTTTTTAATTGTGTATTTTCTTAAAACTCATTATGTTTATTAAATAAGTCTGGATACTAATCACATACTAATATTTCGGCTCTAAAGAGTCACTTTTTATTGCATCTTTTATCCGTGGCTTAGTCACAACTCCATATTATTTTGAAATCCATTAAAAAAATGTAATGAAGCCATTATCTTACAAACTATTAAATTATAACTTATTAAACTTTACACACCGTTCAAGTGAATAGTTCGGAGTACAAAATATAATTTTTAGCTAAATATAAAATTCTTTTATACTGCAAACGTGGTTAAACAAAATTAAATATCATATCGTTTTATTCTATTATTTTGGACAGTTTGGAACGTATAACCTAAATCTTAAAACGGGATACTTCATAATATGAAGGTTTGGCTAAATAGAAATTTTACTAAACCTCACTTTTTTTAATGAAATACGCACATCCTAATAAAATTCTATTACATAAAATCACATGATTTTTAACTTTAACTGTACAAAATTGTCTTTGATTGAATTCACCAAAAAAGATCTAAATATTAGTAAAGTGTTACTGATTTTTTTTTAATCAAGCATAAATAATATTGATAATCCTGATAAAATTAACTATACGTTTTGAAGAAATTTAATAATATTAAATTATTGTATTGGCCATTCAATTGTACCCACATTTTACAATACCGGCACAATGCAGATTCCCAGTGCTGGAAAGTGAAAGTGCTTTGTTATTGTTATTACCTATTTTAACAGTTTTATTTGATTTACGACTATAAGACAAGGTCGAAAACATTTACGTATGCTAAAACCTGACAAAAACAAAAATAGTCAAAATCATTATTTAGTATCTGCTACTTAGCTGCTACTCGTTTTTTCAAATTAGTTTTTGAACATGAAAATATGAAACAGTTAAATTCATATTTCAAAGCTCCACGACGGAAATATCGTTGAATATAGTACCATTTGTCAAGACATGCAGAAAAAGCTGTGCAATTTTCATGACGCCAAAGCTCAACATCCAGAAGTTTTCTACCCTTCATATATATATTTTTTATTTAAAAAAAGTACACAATACGTTTCCATGCATTGTATTCCCAAGAGTTAAGAAACTCACTGTGTATAAATATAAACAGATTTTGTACTTTAAGTATTAACGCTCTATTTTTTGACTTTATTGTAAACTCTTGCAAACCTTCAATAAAAACTTGAGATTTTCAGAAACTTAAAAATATATGATAATTTATAAGATAATCTCTGTACAGTGGTCAAGTGGTTTTATTTTTTAAATGAATACCGCACAAGAGTCCCAACTGCTCCCAACCGTCTGGAGCCAGTGAGACTATGGCATTCCCAATTAGGGGAATGTTGTGAGGCTGAAGGTATTGGGGAGGGAAGGAGAAGGGAAGAGGGAGGTGGGGAAATACCTGGCTATTCAGATCTGGTCACCAAACACGGCTAAAAGCCATTTCAAGCAACGTTTCAATTCTGAATGGTGGTCTTTCACCAGGACGATACTGAGAGTATCTTCAACTCTGGAACGTGCGCAAATATACTATATATTATTTTTATTTGATTAATTGTGAAACAACACAAATTTAAATCTGAAATCTATATATTTTCAAATATCCGTAGGTATAGATAGGTACGGTAGGTATGGTACGAAAGGGTTAAAAGTTTTTTTTTTTTTAATTTACAATTTCTTATATTTCTAAATATTTTGCACTTATCGTTTACTATTTTTATTAAATATTGATTTATTTTATGCTTAAATTCCAAGTCAAAACAATTTTTGTTTCTCAGTTATTATCAACATAATTTTTTTTCGCTCTTTGGGGACTCTACATAAAACAACTACATCGTGTATAAAAAATCACATAATAATAAAGGTTTTCTTCACGGTTAATATTATTCAAACGATAATCTTTTTGAACGGTTTATACAAAACTTTCCACACCTTAAAATAATTAAGTAGTTAAAATTACATTGACGCGATAAAACTTTCATGGAATCGTGCCTAATGTTGTTCTTGGGCTTTTGATTATTTTTCATGCATAAATATAATACGAAAACTTTTTAAATATGTATATTCCGATATAAGAAAACCTACGCAATAATATTATATACATATTTGAGTTTGTGTAAAATTATAACTTTTTTTTACTATTCTAACATGGGACTGGAAGAAAGTCTGGGTGTTGTGATATTGATGGAATTGTTTTTGACTATGTCATATGTGTTAATTTTAATGAGCCTAGAATAATGGCTTTTCATCTGTCGTAAGGGATATTTATAAATTAACTACCCAACCTATTTCTTACACAGGCTTCGCCCGAGATATGTATTGAAAAATATGGAATACAAATATGCCATCTTATGTTTTCATAGATAGTGGATAACAAGTTGTAAGCTGAAATTTAACTTTAGATATCCAGAAAGACGACGCCGCGCAATGTTCTTGAAGCCAGTTTGTTAGTCTTCTTACACAGGCTTCGCCCGAGATATGTATTGAAAAATATGGAATACAAATATGCCATCTTATGTTTTCATAGATAGTGGATAACAAGTTGTAAGCTGAAATTTAACTTTAGATATCCAGAAAGACGACGCCGCGCAATGTTCTTGAAGCCAGTTTGTTAGTCTTTGGTGCTTTAGCCAAACATTATTGTTGTGAATTATTACAATATTTTTCGTTCGAAAACTTGGATTACGTCTCCAAAATAATAAATCCATACTGCGATACTTTATAATAAGCAGTAAAATCTAAAGATTTTGCAGCGAATCTAATGCATTTGTGCAAACAAAACACGTATGTCTCGCCGACTCTTAAATAAAATTTAAAACAATGGCTTAATTGCGATATGAAGTACTCCAGGCTATCCCGTGGAGTCCCACCCTCCCGGCCGCCAATCCGGGCCGGCCTGAATAAGTCATCGCGCTCTTCCCGTCATTTATTTATTTAAACCGATCTAATCCGCCTTGCCGTCTCTCGCCGCCGCCTAAAAGGCCGAATTGGCCTTTTAGCCGTTACTGGATCATTGCCGGAAGTTGACGCATTCTATCTTTCTTTCATTTTATGTTTACGTGTATGCAGATTATGCCCGCGTAAAGGATTATGGATGCCCCAAAATGTTAACTCATTCCTAAAATTTATTTATTAAAGGTTAAACAAAGATGTACAATTATAAATTTTTCCTTAATTTATCTATTTCAACTATCGCCAACCGATCCAATTCGTATTTCCATCTCCCGCCACCGATTGGCCCTCTAACTGTTTCTGAATAATTGCTGGGAGTTGACACATTCTATATTTATTCCATTTTATGTTTACATACATGGTGTATCCACGTTTTACTCCCCTCGGGGGTCAAATGGATTCTCCGAAAAGTATGCTATTTCCTAAAATTCTGAAAATTTAATTAATTCTTGAAAAGGTTATAACGAGACCGTTGATCACGAAACAGTGTTCCGTTTGAATTTCATCATTTCAATTCCTAGTGCCGTTTATGAACGCCCCTGTACAGAGTATATAATACTTATTAGCACCTGCTTATCATCTTCCAATACTGGGGGTGTCTGATGGAAAATCAGCCTAGGGTCGGTATTAAACGTCAACCGAGTTCAATATACTAGTATATATTTTTTTCAATCTAATCTCTTTGAACGTCAATACACTTCTCACATCGCTCATACAACATCTTAAAACCGGTCATAAAAGTTTACAAGTTTTGCTGTAAAAATATTCCCCGACAGCGACCTTCATGACATATATTTTTCATATTTAAAAAAAAATTATCAGACGGGGCCAAATCTAGGCTGTAGGCAGGGTTGACAATTTATTTCATCCCTGTCTCTCAAAGCACGCTTCACAACTTGCGCCGTGTGCCCGCGTGTATTTATAGCGTATAACACAATTGTCTCGAAGCAACATAACACCGCGTCTCAACTTTCCTTTCTCTTCTGCTTGATGTTTTCGTAACTGAGAAATAAGTTTCGCCCACTACACCTCGGTTATCGTTGTTCTTTTTGGTATGTAGTCTATCTTCAGAACTCCCCCACTGTCCCAAAAGATTGAGGTGATGAGTTTGGTGGTAGCGCGCTGAGCTTTGAATTCCCGGGGTACTGTTTGTCCTTATCCTACGTACTGCATAGATTCTTATAGACTCCGAGTCGTATTGGTGGTTCCACGTCTTATCACAGGTCGCTCCCAGATCTCGTCCTCGCAGCACGCGAGAAGCACAAGAAGTCTCCACTCATCGATCAAATGATGTTAAAATTCTAGCCACCCTACGCGCACACACCTTTCTTGTTTTAAATTGTTCACTTCATTGGCCATCCGCTGAATACAAACTCCGATCTGCGTGTATGATTTTCTTAACTTTTTCTGTGTTTTCATCAGCCACCACCGGGTTTTTATTTTCAATTTATCTTACTAAAAAGTGTAAATTTGTCATATGGATTTTATTTTTTATTTTCGTTAATGGATCGTTTTTCTTCGGGTACGAACAGCTTTTCAGTATTTATGTACTACACGCTACTGGTCACTACCGATATTGTGGGTACCATACAAGTGGTTATCATCTTCAATTAATTCTCTTCCTTGTTTTCACAATAGAGGCCATATTTTAATTGTTGTATAAGATAGAGAAGACTTACCATATACACTGTTCAATACCCTTTGCTCCCATTCCTTTCTTCATCAGATTTTTTTATCACTGAGCAGTACAAAAGCCTCCCACTGAGAATATTTTTGACCGATTTGAAGACGTTGTATCAGCGATGCAAGAATACATTGATGTACGAAAAGATTACATTGAAAAACAAAATAATTTATTTTTTTAAATCGATTTCTTTTTATAACCCTATTTTCATTTTATATATGTAAACCACGTGTGTACATTATTATTCTGAAGGGTCTATTATATTATATAGGAATCGTATTGAGCAGTTTGAAAAGCATTGATTCTATTAAAAACTTTATATATGTAAACCACGTGTGTACATTATTATTCTGAAGTGTCTATTATATTATATAGGAATCGTATTGAGCAGTTTGAAAAGCATTGATTCTATTAAAAACTTTATAATCCCCATTCGCTGGATTATTTAGAGCCATAGAATTTTGTTCTGCATACTGTATAAAATGACATGTTTTATCAAACTGTCAAAAGTTATTTTTAAATATTTTATTTAGTATTGGGTACTCCACTTTAATTAATGTACTTCTTTACTTACCATGATATTGTACTTTTTATTTACTTGGAGAAGTAGTTGATACCTGAACATACCTACTTCTTTTTTCCCCCCGCAACTGTTATATTAATTAATTTGATGCATTCGTTGTTGATTCTTCCTTTCGTCGCTTTCATGTGTAGTCTTTTTAAATCTGCTTCAGTTTTAATAGGTACTTATTAACTTTTTACAATACGAAGCCTTATTTTCCCTCAATTGCAAAGTGCGGTCATGAAAGGAAGTCAACTGCGGCGGAGGAAACCTTACATTGCTTGCGAACGACCCGTGAAGCGCAATAATGCATTATATTATTAAAAGGTAATTTTAATTATTTATCCCCCTTTGAACGAATGTTAATTCGAATTAAACTCGGGATCGAGTTGTGTGTTGACGAACCTTTAGTTAGGATAAAGTTTAATTGTGCTATTTTAGTTGGAATTTAAGGAATTTATTGTCAGAGACTGATCAAAGGATGGCGTGTTTTCAATGCATAATCAACACCATTATATGTAAACCTCTTGTGTTTGTCAGAATAATATGGTGGTTTCCTAGCATCTCAATTGCGAAACAGAAAATCTGTTTCCATAAAGTAGTAAAAACTCTCAAACGAAAAGCTTTGGCCTCCAATGTGCAAAGTTTTTCTGTCTGGAAATTTAAAATCAATGCAACTTTTTTTAGCTTCCAAAACACAGAGCAAATAATACATAGAGATACCCTAACACGCAAGGAGAAGAAATTAAAATGAGACCGGCGGGGGGCAAGCTAGACGTGCCGCCAATTTAAGTTAAACATCAACTTAGTAAAAAGGTTTGGCTTGTTTAGAAAAACTGCATATTTTGTACCGAGTATTCAGTTTGACCCTTTTTAAAAATATTTTGTAATTTGATTACCGCAGTCAAAATCCCTCGTAACAAACGTGGGCGGCAGTGAACCAAAGCTGGTTCCAAAATTGCTGTCCCGTAACTTTGCCTCCAGCCGTCGAAGTCGTACGTAGGGCAAGTCTATTAATTCTGACGTCAATGTTGCAAAGTCAATTCTAATACGAAGTTTGAAGCTTTGAAATATAAATTTAACAAATATGGATAGTGACTACCAGTTAATTACATTTCCAGTTTATTTTATTATTATTAGCCTTCCAATCTATTTTTTGTTGTGGCAAAGTCTGACAACAGTAATACAGTATGAACAGTGCATATTGCACATTATGTAGATCCAATTCGTAAAATTCGATCAAAATCACGCACTCCTTATGCAGGTGGCGAAAAGGTTGAAATTCCCGCGTAACACCGGCCGCATGCTTCGATTTACGCAAAAAAAAACATCACCAAAATGCATATTTTATTTTTTAAATCTCAGCCATAAATATTTTTATGTTTTTCGGTCATATTCTAAAAAACTTATTTTGCCTCAATGAACAATATGACAATATCCGAAAAACTGTTCGTTAATACCAGATTTTGCACTTTAAACATTTTTTTAGGTCTGATACGTTTTCTTATATGCTTATAAAAAGACTCGCCAAAAAAATTACCGGTTAAACCAAAGACCTAGGTGTGTTCTACTTGCAGTATTTAATCAAATCATCTATAATATTCCTAGGCCATCAAATTTTCAAACCAAAGTACATGATTTTGCATTACTTCGCATTGCATCGCCTTAATTGTAACCTTCAAATATTTTATGGCTTTGTGGGTGGTTTCTTCCGGATCTTCTTAGAGACATGAAAATATGAATATAGGAACATTTATTCTCGACATAACCTTCAATGACCCGTTTTCACTTGATAGTTTATATCACTTTATGATTCATCTATGAATTTTATGGTGTAGTATATAGATAATAGAAACGAGGGAGATGGGCCATGAACCATTATTAGTATGTTACCGCGCACACAAAACTATCGCCAACATCGATCACCCATACTATTGCAAATCACTTCTACGCCCAGAGCTCCAAAGCTCCAAAGATTTCAACCACTTCAACTGTCGCTTTTAAGTAGGAATTTGAAGAGCTTACCGTAGAGTAATCTGAGTTACATATCTAAATAATTAATAATTGTACATAATTTTAAATGATTTAATTCCTCGAAAATTGTCAAGTGACAATAGGTTCTGCGATTTTGTTTAGTTGCTTACGTACGTAGATTTACTTTCATTCAAGATTCGAGTTTCAAGAAGCAACCAAGTTCCTAGTACTGGTACCTGCTACCGCGACATTATCCTTTAGTCTATTTTCTTATCTCACTACTCCATCTTGAACACCGCGAGTACTTGCGGGTAGATGTAGATACTGTAGCGGTGAATCCATACAAGGATTAACATAAAATACGTACCGTTTGCTCGTTAATTAATTTCCACATAAGCACTGTACTGTATATTACACTGCTGTGTTATTCTAATCTACATTGAATTACCCTTCCCTCCTTCTCCGCCGTGTAAGGCAGAGAGTGATCAATATACCATTTTGGCAACCCCTTTAACGGGCGAGCTGCCACCAGGCCCCAAAGTGCCGAACAAACTCGAGATTAATTAATAAATCCCATATGATTTGATGAAATATCATCATTCGGAGTGGGCACCATCGGGACCCACCAATATGTGTACGAATTAACCTGATGCGAATGGCCGTTTCCTAGTTACACCACCCGTCTAAAATACTAAATACTAAGACACACTCACTAAAAATAATCAAATCTTAATGTAAAATATTAATCGTTAGCGTGTAATGAAAACTGTATTTCTTTGTTTTGCCTTATTGGGTTTTAGGACGCCTCGAAAATTCCGCATCGGGCTTATCCTGCTAAATGGCCAGACGGTATACTAGTACGTATGCTGTCAGTTATCTTCGGGGAGATATCATTCGACATTATTAATGTCTGGCGGAGCCTGTTGTATTAAGTCTTGGCAGTTAGTTAACCCGGGGCGGAGAGGTGGCGGCCGGTTATTTGTAATGAAAATACAAGGCAAAAGGCACCCCTGAGCCCGCCTAACCTGCTCGGTGCGGGAGTTTGACGTCATATCGCTGCCCGCGGTTTTAAATTTCTTCCGCGTCAATCTGGTCTCTTATTACTCTGCTTCGTTAAGTTAAACAAAGACGTCTCGCTCCGAGCTTTGATAATATTTTTACAACCCTTCAAATTTCCGGTTAAACATAGATATTTCAACTTTAATTTTTGTTCACTTTCATAATGAGATGTTTTAATTAGACCTCCGGTATTCTTAATTGGAATTTTGAAATATTTACTTTCCTTTGAAATTACGTTGAAAAGCTCTTCTAGGTAATATTTCCCCTATACGCTATACGGGTATTTTTCTGTTAACCTGGCGATGGCTCCGTGACCATTATGTTCGTTGTGTACACCGTGTACCTACAACGTGTATTATGTATTTCGTATTATTATAACGTCTGAGAATTTATAACACGCTTTATTTCTGATTCAGTACACATCATAAAAGTTTACGGTATCACGTAGCCATCGCGAGATATATTCTACGTCATAAATCATTTTATTTTCCAAATAAAGCACAGCCGAAATCTGGTCGTCATTGTGTTGATTTAAAACGCAACCTTTTTTAGCGGTTTTTTTTTCGCTATTTTTACTGTTATCGCGGTATTATCGTAAGGCAGCAATAAATATTACACGCCCACCCTTATATCGCCGGCACACGCAATGTCCCCCCTATATAGAAGATATCTACATATTATAATATGGATGTATGTAGATCGAGTCTTTCCGAATATTGTCTCGCAATATATCACGCTCGGTGCGGAATACGCTTCGCACGCTTCTCTCCAGTCTCCGCCTGTCATAATTCTCATTTACATACATCCCGACAGGTGGGAAGAAAAATCAACTTAAGAATGGAAGGAAAATAAAATCGCGAAGATAAAAAGGCTTTTAAGGCAAATTTAGAGAACGGCTCCATTACAGACACATGGCGTCGCGGGAACGACGCGACAAATCATTTTTAACTCGTATCAGCGCGAGACTTTTCATATCAACTGTGAAACGTCCAATGAATGCCGACTCAGGAATGGTCCCATCCTGTAATATCTATCTTTAATAATAAAAAGCTAACTGCCGACTCTTAGATGTTTTCCAACTGGAATAGGAACCTATACTTAGAAGAGTAAAAAAACGAACGCAACTAAAAGCATAAATAATGTATTCGCCGACTTTTGCATGTCTAATGTATATTTAAATTAGCTTTCTTGAAATGAAATGGTCCTTGAAAAGGTCTTAAAATATAATTAAGTATACTGTTTCTGTAGTCATATGATTCTGCAGCACTTAATACTGTATAATTTTGGTGTTGCAATCCTTTTTTTTCTCCATTTAACCAGGTTCAACGACCTGGAGTAACCGCTACAGAGTTCTAGACGACACATCGAAAGACAATTATCATAATACTAGACATTTTTTAATGAAGGGTCGGTAAGTAGACTCCTTGGATGAATGACATCTTTTAATTCTCTCGACATTAAAATATTAAGTATATACATTACTCCCATCTATTGACGTGAGTTAAAAACCATTTGTCAATTTTATACAAATGCCTATAAATGTATGCCATACTGAACTAATAATACTAATAATTTTTTTTTTGGTGGAATCTGAATTGTGCTGAAAGAAATGTAATCATCTACTGTGAAACTTTTAGCGAGTTTAGAAGAAAAATCCGAATCGTCTTGTGAATAGTGTGAATAGGTCCTTATCCCGAAAGCTGAATAACAATTTGAATAATATCAGCCATCCATATTACTAATTTATATCGAAATATTATATTTTGCTTAGTTCAATTTTTCGATTTGCCGCAAATATATACGAGTACATATACGAGTATATATATGTATATATATAGTGGGAAATACCCGGAAAGAGGTTTTTGGATTATTTTCTGCGGATGGATAAGCCTATTAATTTTTACCTTGTGGATTCTGATGGGATTTTCATTCTTGCGGGATTTGAAAATATGATGTGGTTTGAATATTTACAATAATTTAAAGTTGACATAAAAAGCTTTTTATTCTTGCTAGATGCCAGTCCTCTGTGTCAATGAAATTTCGTGCTTTGACGCACACTGACGTTAGATATTTTTTTACTTAATAAATACCGATCAATAAGAATTGTGATATACTCGTATGTTAAGCCAAACAAAGTATTTAAAAATAAGAAATTGAAGAAATTTTCTTTAAATTCTTAAAACAAGTATTTTATTCCCTTTCTAAACCACCATACCAAAAGAGAGCGGTGAGGCTTATAACTAATAGTACAATCCTTTAATATTTTTTCATTTATGGGCCAAAAAGCAGTAAAGCCCAATATTTCAAAAAGGTGACGAGACTTACATTTCAAACTATCGACCAATATGCATACAATCTGTATTACACAAAATCTTTGAATCTCTGGTTCTGGATGAAATATATCCCACACTAATAGAGGTAATTATGACCAACAACATGGCTTCGTCAAAGGTAGATCAACTACAACAAATTTATTACTTTTTCAAATATATATATTTGAGGCATTTGCAAAAAATAAACAAGTTGCCTGTATATACACTGATTTCTCGAAGGCTTTTGATAAAATATCTCACAAAGTACTGATCCGGAAACTTCTTGCCCGGGGAATCAGAAGAAATATTTTTAAGTGGTTAAGTAGTAACTTATCGGATAGAACCTTGTTTGTCAAAATAAAATCTTTTATATCCAATTCTTTTCCCGCTGCTAGTGGCGTACCGCAAGGTAGTCACCTTGGTCCGGTTTTATTTCTTGTTTTTGACATAGTGAACGGCATTAAAGGTGTCAAAGTTTTGCTATTCGGCGATGATATTAAATTACATAGATAAATGATTGAGTCAAACCATTGTCAAATTCTTCAGTTTAATATTGACATTTTAAATAACTGGTGCTAACAAAACAATTTATATCTAAATATAGAAAAATGTAAAACTCTAACCTTTTCCAGATAAAAACCTCTCTTTTTTGACTATTCAATAAATCAAATAAATCTAGAAAGAGTTACGGAAACGAGAGATCTCGGCATTATAATGGGTGAGAAACTAAATTTCACTGCTCACATAATTTTTTTTTAAATTATTGTACATATCCCTAGTTAGAACTCTAATAGAACATAATTCCATAGTGTGGTCGCCCTTTTACAAAATACGTATTCATAATGTAGAAAGAATTCAAAGAAAATTTTTACGTTTTATAAATTTTAAAGTTAACATAGCTTTAGAGCCCATAAATTACTCAACGTTAATGATTATTTTCAATATTCCAACTTTAGAAAACAGACGGAAAATTAACGACCTAACCTTTTTATTAAAATTATTAAATTGTAAATTCGATTGTTCTGAACTCCTGCACTTAATCAACCTATACGTACCTAAACAAACTATAAGACAAACATTAACATTTTACGTATGTATATATATCCCGTTCCAAATATAGTTTGCATTCCCCAATTCAACGCTTACACAGTCTTGGTAACAAATACTTAAATGATATGGATGTATTTGACAATAATCTAAACTTAGCAAATTTCAAAGAAAGTATGAACGAATTATTTCTACCTAGTTTATAAATTATTGTTTACTACAACTTTTTTTACATTATTTACTTATTTGTTATTAATGTGTATATTGTTTTTTTTTCTATTCCTTTATATTCCTGTATATTTTTAGCTCTGGTGCAGTTTTTTCTTTATTAGTTTTTCAAGTTTAATTAACTTTTGCGCATATTTTCTATTTTTATTTGTTTTGTGTGATTTAAAAATTATGTACTTGTATGTAAAACCCCTCTGGGGGTTTAAATAATAAAATAAAAATATAAGCAGCGGCCCAATAAAGTCTGGAACACTTTTATGACATTATAACTCATCTGAAAAGTTATTAAAATTTAAAGATTCATGAATACTTTATTCTGGTAAAGATGGTAAAAGACTTTATTGATTTTATCGATAGAGCATCCTAATTTGCTTTTACGTCAGAGCTTTTACGTTTCACTCGGGTTATAAAGTCATGAAGGTGGTATGGTTTTATTGGACCACTGTGTAGGTAGGTACCAACAATGGTTCCATGACAAAACATAACATTGAAAAAAAAAGTGAACAAAAGTACAGGAAAAGATACATGCATGACCTAACCTAACCTGTTATTTTATCTTGTTCTGTTTTATTCATGTAGGTACATAGGACACATCTTTCTGGCACCTGGCTATACATCTTCCGTAGCGGGAGAAATATATTATCTTGGACAGGGTAAAGCAGTCTTCCTAGGCACATCCGACAACCATATTTGTCTCACTTTCCATACGTTTCCAAGGTTTTTAACGTAGTCTGCTTGAGCGGGTAATCTATGCCCCCGTGAAAAGTACCCTGACGTCACTAAGCAGCAAGCGCTCGCTCTTTATCGGTGTTTTTATTTGTCTTGTGTTTTGTTGGATATTCAAATCTTTATTTTATATCCAAATAATAGTGCTAAATTGTTGAATTTCTTGCACGATATAGTTTTAGCTTTTTTTATTTGATTTCTGCAATCTCTAGTCCCAACTACCGGAGCCAGCGGGACTGGAGCATCTCCAAATTGGGGTAGGTATGTTCAATATTGTGAGGCCGGAGGAAGTAGGACAAGCCAGGAGATGAGATAGGAGGAGGTTTGGAGGTATAATCTTCGTCTCTTTTCGATTAAGAATTTATTTAATAATGCGTGAAGGTCATAATATCGTAATTATCATGATTGAAAGGGGCGCTTAGATAGTTTGGACATGTAGAACGGATGAATTGTGAAATAAGTGACCGGAAAATATTTGACGCAAAAGTAAGGCCTCTCTCTGACGGTTCGGTAGGGAATCGACATAAACCTCATGCGTGATACCGACAGGGTACTGCGCCATACATTTCAATGGGCGCTAGCTCACGACTCGGGAGGCAAGCGGGAGCGGAGCGACGTACTTCTGTTATACTGCAAGCGGGACAACAATTCAGTAGCTTCTCGGTAAACACGCCCCCAGTAAATCTATGCGCTGCGTTTCGATCATTTACGCGTCATTCATTCTTTGAATTCAAACATGGAGCGGGTATGAATTTTCGGCTAATAATGGAGGTAGAGAAATATGCACGCCTTTATAACTATAAATTACGAACATATGCAGTAAAGGGGACAACAGGGAAAGCTTTGTGTGCAATAGCAAGACTTTTTATATATGGAGTAACTTGCTGGACCAGTTTTTGGAATGTTTTTTTTTTGACATTCGGTACATTTGCCGGAATTTGACATCATCTCTGGACAGTTCTCGGGCAGCAATAAATAACGTACAATGAATGTTACATTCGATGTAGAGGTGGACCTAAAACCTCCTCCTTTTTTTGTCTCGTTCGGAGGAATAAGTAGCATACCAGTGCCTCGTCTTCACTTGATTCACTCGACATTTTTCGATTTTGACTTTGAATCCGATAACATGCAGCGGTAACGGAAATCTGCAATACCGACAATTTACTGGCGGCTACAAATCACTGCAGATCCGTCAGAGAGTCGATGGAGGAAATATCGCGAAACATTTCCTGCATTTTTGCTGCACCCGGTTTTTGACGATTCGCTACCGGTCCGTCAGAGAGTGGCCTAAATGGAAGAAGTTAGGGACGCCCGAGGAAGACAAGTCGTGAACCTGTGAATCAAATAATTCAGTCGGATCATACCAGTCGATGAGACGGTCTATAAACGTGAATGAAGCAAGTCATGTGTATGACACAGCTGTGTGGCGGACTATAGATTATTTATTTAAACCAGCTTTTTGCCCGTTGCACCCAACGGAGATGGTTAAAATTATTTCAAAATAAAATTATATTTTTGTGCTTGCAAATTGCTACTTGAATTTATTTATTTTTTTTATTCCCTAATTTAAATCATAATGTTATACCTACGATTTTTCATAATACGCATTATTATTAATTTAACTTACCCGTACATTTCAGTCAACCTGACCGAACCGAGCCTAATCTAACCTAGTCCAACCTAACCAAATCTAACCAAACCATACCTAACCTAAACTTACCTCACCTAACCTAACCTATCCAAGCCAAACCAAATCTAACCTATCCTAACCGAACCTTTCCTAAACCAACCTAACCCAACCATACCAAACCTAACCCTTAATTATGCTAACCTAACCACCGTTGAGGTATTTTTTTCCGAAAACGACGCTAAAGAAGTCGTTTGTTTTATTGAAAACATAAATTATAACAATAAAATAAATTATTTAGAATTAAATAAATAAATAGGTCACATTTTAAAATAGATTTTTTTGTTGATCTCTGTTATAAAACATTTTATGTATTTACTTTGTCGCCTGTCTTAATTTAAAAAAAAAATCGCATTTCTCTTTACACATGGGTACCTAATTCAGTTCCCTATATGGAAAGTTCACCGGGTAAGTCGGGTTTCCACCTTCTCTGTTCTATGGTCTATTTCATCGAATAAGAGCGAACCTTTCTTTGATATCACACTTACTCTATTTCTATTATATTTTAATTAATTTGTACTCGCTGAGCTCAGCTCAAAAAGAGCAAATCTATCAGTAAAATGTCGTACGAATATTCTTAATATTTATTTGTTGATTAAATGTATAATTTGTAGTATTCCATTTTTTTAATGTTATTTTTAATAATAACTAATTTTAATATTAAAGTTGAAATTAATTCAGAGTTATACTAATTAAACTTGCCACAAAAAAATATAAATAAACCATTTAAAAAAAAAAAACGGTAATTATAGTTAAAAAATTGAATTTTTTTTTTTTTCATTTTTATGTCATTGACTGTAGCAACTGCCGTTCACGCGCTTCTATTGCCGGTCTATAATATAGAATAGAACGAAAGTTGAAGTCGATTCAACACTGGTCTTCTATTTCTATCGGGTATACTATCTCATATAATAGATGAGGCGAGAATGCGACTTAATTCATGAAAGATAACATTATAATTTCAACACTTTAAATTCAAATTTGAAGACAAAAACAGTAGCCACTCTATTTATTAAAAGTATAACTAGAATAGAATAAGGCTGAGGGGATGGATCGATGACTCCGCTGTTGGAATTAGAGTATTCATATATTGATAAGGAAAAGCAGTTAAAACACGTCGGAGCGACAGTGATATGGGGCTAGCCCCAACCTAGGGCGGCAATGTACAAAGGCAGGTTAACTCACCTTGAGGCCAGACGCGATGGTTGACTCAGGGTTCCACCAGGATAGCTCAGTCGTTAGAGCATTAGACTCTTAATCTCAGGTTGATGGGTTCGTGCCCCACATTGGGCGGCAGTGATAAGGAAAGGCAGTTAAAACACGTCGGAGCGACAGTGATATGGGGCTACCCCTAACCTAGGGTGGCAATGTGATAGTACAGAAACAGGTTAACTCACCTTGAGGCCAGACGCGATGGCTGACTCAGGGTTCCACCAGGATAGTTCAGTTGGTAAAAGCATTACAGCTCTCGTCTGCAAGTCGTGAATCGGCACAGCCTCATGCCGGCTTAGTAAAAAGGTACTCAACTACCAAAGAAAAAGATGCGTGCTTTCTAGACAGGGTTTGTTTTAGAGGGAAGACATTTACAGGTAGTACATACGGGGTTCAATAACAATGGGCAGCACCTAACCTATCTGAGGTTCAATTATCTCTCTCTGGTGAGTCTACAATCGGACAATTACTTTAAACATAGAGGTTTTGCAGCACATACAAAGAGGAATTGGTTTACAGCTTACATAGATCGAACTGTGGCGGTCCGCATGCGGCTCCATCGCAAAAGGTGACGCCGTGGACCGCCGAGTCCTACTCAGACAGCATCTCATGACTCGCAGGAAGTTAATGCACTGGTCACTGACCATACTGTTTAGGTTTATGCAAAGACAACGAGTTTACAATGTACTAAAAGCAAGCAGGCGAGATGACGCCAGAAAACCATGCCGGGCGGCCACGTGCATCAAGGCACGTAGGACGCACCTCCTTGTTCCGCTGCCGAAATCTGAATGCGGGCAAAATGGCCGATAGCTTACGACCGCTTATGACCGGCTAGACACCATTTTTTACTAGCGGCTAGAATATTTTACAAACGACTAGATTCTCCTTGTTTTTAAATTGTAGCTAATTCGTTACATAACAATATAGATATCTTGAATTTGTCTGAATATTATACAAAAGTTGGTGCTAATACAAGTTAATGGTATAGCGAAGATGCAATCAACAGGTGTTTGATGGTAACTTTATAACTTGTAATTTTAGCCTCTCGTGCGAACTTTAAGTATGCCTTTTCCAATAACTTTTATTATAAATACACCTTACTTACATGTTTTGAAAATCGTTTATATGAAGTACCTGTCTACAAAATAATATATTTATGTATGTTGAAAGTTGATACTTGTTCAATAAATACCATTTCGGGTTCGTTAAATGTAAGATCATAACTTTACACTCCGTAAATAATAAATTACCTGTAATATAATCCAATAATATTTACATTTGAAACGGATAGTGGTTCGAAAGGTACCTATTAAGTATGTATGAACATGAAATGTCAGGGGGCAGTTATAACATTACCTGTTTCACTGTTTGAAGTGTTTTAACAGTTCTTTTTCCAAGAAATTGCTAGTACGAACCAAAAAATGGATTCCTTGATTTTTCAGCTAATTATTTTTTTTTTAATGTGACTCTTTAGTCTTGAGCCCTACTTCCAATAAAAGGCTAGTTTTCGGATTTTTTATCATCTTCAGCTTAAAAACGTTGTTGCTAATCCTAGTCCGCCATGACATTGGATATCTTTTGATTGTTTTTTTTAAAGGAAGAATAACATTCACGGGTTACGAATAACATGACAATGTATGAGTTCCTTTTACTTCCATAATTATAAGCAAAATATGATGCTTGTTCAATTATGAAGAACTTAGTTAGCAGAGAATTGAACCCGCAACGCCCGAGTAGAGTCTGACGTTTTGATACCCTCGGATACTATTTGATTCCGCAAATATCTTTAAATATTATCTATACATACGAGTATTACTAGCTTCCTTATCCGGCTTCCCGCAGATTTGCATTGAAAAATTTGGAAGAAACAATACTGCGTCTTGTCTTAATTAGCTTTTAACCTTTCCCTTACGGTGTTAGAAAATCTCTCCGAACTCCTGTGCCGCGTACTCAGTGAACAGGGTTCACAATTAGAATTTTGTTATTTTTATGTTTGATGAAACTAAATAGTTTTCATTTATTACTTATGTAAATCATTTTATTAAAAGTAACATATGTGTGTAAGTGTTGAAATCGAGGAAAAAACGTCGGCAACACATAAAACGTCCATTACAGCCGGCTACTACTGACGACCGCGCATAGTGGCACGGTAAGCGAAACCCCGTACCCCTCTCGCTCACTACCGCACCACTCGCATCACCACCAAGTTATCAACGCACGCGGACATACGTGTGTGTTGACTTTTTTTTCCCAATTTTTCGACAAAACTTTATTTCTGTTGCTTTCGATAAGTATCTACTTTATACATTATTTAATTATTTTAATTATTCCAATACATACATTTATTGCTGAGGAACACCCAAAATGTGAACCCTCTGTTTGGTATATTTACGGAGATATTGAAATAATTAGAGACATGTCGAATCACTTGACATCGCCGGCGAGGGAGGGTTAACATAAGTTATATGGATATTTCGCAGCTGGATGATAATAGCCCGGTAGATTAGATAGATTGGTAGATACTGTCAGTATCGCCCTGGTGAAATACCACCATTCAAAATCGAAACGTTGCTTGGATTTGTTTTAACCGTGTTTGGTGACCAGATCTGAATAGCCAGCACTTCCGCACCTTCATCTTCCCCATCTCCTTCCCCTCCTCAATACCTTCACAACATACCCAATTGGGGTTGCCATAGTCTCACTCGCTCCAGACGGCTGGGAGCAGCTGAAACTCTTGTGTGGTATCACATAACTTTGTTTTTTAAATCCACGATAGAAATAACATTGCTTCTGGCGGATCAAATTTCCTAATGCTACATTTGGTTGATGTTTCATAACCATCTATTCGTTATAAAGGCGGCCCATTTAACAAAAATACACCATTTGAACATCACGTAGTAGATATACAGTACTTGAACATTTTTTATATTATGTTAAATAATTAAAATACTTGTAATTTAAAAAATAAAATAATAATTTTGTTTACATCACTTTTATTTCATACTTTTTCCGACCGGGTTTCGCTACTACCGTATCTTCTTCACAGTATACAACAGTTGTATACTGCCCTGATGAAGCTACTGTTAAATTATAATGTGACATCACCAAGTCACCGCTTCATATGAAAATATAAAATACTTGTTATTGATCTCTTCTATATCCACTTTGCAGGCAGAAGCTTTCCTGTATTCATCGCTTCGTGAGCAATCTATCCTGTTTAAATATAATCGTTCTAGCAATCGTTAGCATTAATTCGAATGTATCAATAAAGTTAGTATCGAAGTGGTTTCGGATTGAGCCGGTTTACATCTCCTCACGCCCTGGCCCGGGCATATACTCTCCCGGCAGTTGTATTTGTCTTGCCTCGCATCTCGTAATTCCCAAACTATTGCCGCTTAAAGTGCTCCTTCATTTTGTTCACAGAACGCGCCTCACGTAAATCACACAAAGATTTTGCTCAGAATCCTCGCTTTCTGCCTCTCTTTGGCCTCACAATATTAACACTCCGCCGGCAAACAATGGCGCTCACTCTGAATCAGGGATTCTTAACCTCTATTGCCAGTAAAATAAAATAAAATATGTACCACAAACCCTTCTCAGAATAAAGTTTTTAAATGCATAGTGTAAAATTACTTATGTTGAAACATTTTTTATAATATTCATGCTGTAAAATAAATAAAAGCGCACCGAAAAGCAAAAAGATTTCAGCGGCCACCGGAATTTTAACTCGTGATTGCGGCTGTATTGGATATCTTATCGATTTCTTGTTTTCGTACTTCCGTTCTTTCGGTCTTATAGAGTCCATAGATCACTGGTTAAGAACCCCTGCTCTAAATCTAGGTTTCCCATAAACTTCTCACCTTTCCCACCCCACTGTCTAACCGCCTAACCCGCCGAGACCCCGCATAGGAGTAGGAGATTGGGTTACCAAATCTCTTTGCTACTAGGAATAAGTCGCAGAGGATTTCTGATTGTTCAATATCCCATCTAATCTGCTACCCGAGATCTCAGTCATGTTGTATGAATTTATTATTATGTTTGAAATCTCCACTTTTGTTATTTGCCCCAATACGTTTCGGATCTTAATGTCGGGGTCACAGAATGAAGATAGGATGAACTTGGTGAAAAGCGAATCTTTCGTCTCATTACGCCCAACCTGCTCACAAATAATCCGGTGTCAAGTTTTTCCTAATACAAGATTACAAAAAACTACTCGAAATATTATTTGTAATCGACAAGAGATGTGCGCCCCCCTGTAGAATTTGGCAGCCACCCCAGGTCGGGAGTCCCAAAATATCTGAAAAAACCCTTGACTCTGCAGAAACGGGCGGTCCGTTTGATAGATTCGCCTATCTTAACAAACGTACTGCAATCTTTGGAGCACAGACATTAGGTGGGAAGGCTGTCCTTGTTTTACCGATATTTACTGGAAGATGTTTTGAGGAACCAGCGTCATTGATCTCTTCGGCACCGGTGCATAGTCGGGAAACACGCCAAACGCGTGTCCAACATTTGCACACAGTCGAAATTTGTCACAAAAGATCGTGTCGCTTTTACGACTCGTTTCTGTGTTCAACGGCTCGGCTGTGGAATGATCTGCCGGCCTCTGTGTTTCATCCATCCTACAACATGGGTCTCTTCAAGACCCAAGTTCACTCCTTCCTATCCTCTAAAAGACCCTCCACACAGCATCCCCAAAGATGATATAGGCCTTGAGGGAAATTATTTCCTTGAGGGTCTCCCGTGTGGAGTTACCGTAAAAAAAGAGAAGGCAAATAATAAATTCCTTGAATACATTTATTGAAAATTTCCAGGAGGTTTAGTTAATTTTACAATTAGTAAAAATGATATCGCCTTAGCTACTTAACATCTACACAGGGACCTTCCTGACATTGTAAGGTGAAAAGGTCGCGTACGCAGACGATACCGATATCACAACCCGAGCCAAAACCCTTAAGACAGCAGAAGAAGTCCTCAACTCTGACCTAAAATAATATTTGTCGACTGGTGACTTAAGTCAAAAGGGTCAAAAACAATAGCGAAAGCCTTTCATCTTTGCAATTCCCAAGCGAATGCGTAACTCTGTGTTCAGTTCGATGGAAAAATATTCGCCAGAACCTTAACCCCGATATCTCGTAGTTATATTGGACAGAATCTTGGATTAACGACGAATACTATGGAAACAGTGCGCTAAAAGACCAATACATGAGTCAATAAAATCTGAATCTAGCTGGGGATGCGACGAAAACACGTCCAGGACAACATCCATAGCTCTAGTTTTTTCAACAACTGAATACTGTGCAGTATGGGCTAAAAGCGTCCACATTTTCGAGTCTAGTTTAATGCCCCGGGAAGCACCCTAGGTTCCCATTGTCACATAAATTTTGCTAACCGGTAGAACAAAATGCAGACACTGTCCATTTCGTGGAAGTGTATGCGTTTTCGCAGATGTCTTGAAACTTATCGTGCAATTAAAAACCTACTTGACTGATTACTTCTTCGGCATGATATCCACTGCGTCTCAAACTGGGCCACAATAAACTGCTATATAGTACACCAAAGTGCAACATCGTCTCGTTTACCAGATCTAAGAAACCGTATTAATTTGAATATGAAATTAACGAAATTTGTTTCCAACGCCTAAACCAAATCAAAGATCTATGGGTTGTTTACGACAGTAAATTAACCTTTCGCCAACACATCAATGATTTAGTAACATACGAGTCTAGTGAGATTCTGGCTCAAATAAATTTCTATGTACCGGAATCCCACTCTCGAAGATATCATCATAACCTCTTGTACAGTCGAGGGAGCCGCACAAACTTATTTGTGAGCTCACCTTTAATGCGCTGCATCTTAAAATCGTTTTTGTAATGTTTATTACGCATTTACAGGTTTTTGAATATACACTGCATAAACGGTACAATTATAATGAATTGGATTAAAAATCTGTAATTTTATAAGTGTTTCTACAAATTGAATAAATAAATAAATACATGTGGGGTCAACGAAACTTAGCTGTGCGTAATTACGGAACTGATGAGGCCCGCAGGGCATCGCCTGGGGCGTCATTTGGGATCGTCAGTTTGCCCAAGCTACTCCAAATTTGCCCGTGCCTTCTATATACCAGCGAATCCATGTTCCAACCAATCACGGTGTCACACCCCTCCTCCCTCCTCACAATGTCTCAGTCCCACCTCCCCAATTCACACTTTCCTCCCCTGAGGATATTCATTACTTTGTGTTTGGGGTTTAAGTTTCCAAAAGTTTCCTAAATCCCTCAATATCCCGATAAGTTTCAGATCAGATACCTTAGTAGCCAAGATTGTATGTGTAAAACGACCCCTTTTGTTCATTATTTAATTCCTTTCAAGTTCAAGTGGGTCTTTACTGTGTGAATCGTCTTGAGACGGCGCGGTGTCGCATTGTTTAATATAAATTCCTCATAAGATTCCAATACGCGTCGAGTGTCATGTTTTAAAATGTCTCATTATTGTTAATTGCCAGCCTTTTATTCTGTAGTCTAACCCGTTTCAAAGATTGTCGTTGCGTTAATACCTTACTCTGAAACATTAAGTGTATGAAATTATCTTACATATCCAAACAATTCGTTTTCTGGACGTTCATTCTCTATGTTACATGTTATTTGCTGTTTCATGTCAGACAACATTATTACTATATGCTTAGGTACTACTTACTACTCATTATATATAGACACAACTTTTTTTTAGCATCTATATAAAGTCGCATGGGAAAATACAAAATATGGTTTGAGAATAAAAATATTTACAGAATATCATTTTAAAATACAAAATAATAATAATGTTTTATCATCTTTTTTTATAACAACTTAATGAATAATGATATCCTCACTGGGATTCCCCTCAATAAGGATTTTATTTACAAACTACGTAATTAAATTACATAAAATTCATAATATTTATTATCGAATTATTATTTTTTATGTTTTTTCTAGTCCTCCTCACTGGGAGACTATTAATGAACCCACATGATTATTATTGAATGTAAAAGCCCACTTCATTAATACGTTTCCATTAAGTTTTATTTTAATCCATCTGAATTAACAAATTTTTTTAATTATTTTTAAATGTATTATCAATTCGTATAGATACGTAAGCTTAAGTAACCTTTCACATTTGAAAAATTAAGCTATGTGAAGTGGGTAGCTATCTAATAGATTGACAGGTTAATACCTGCTGTACATTATAATAATATCTTATTACCTAGGTAGGGTAGGTACTTTCACTCGATTATGTGGGGTTCAATTAACCCGAATGAGGATTTGCTGGGATGACCAAAACAATGCTTTATGTAAATTACCTGTATAATTACATAGCCTGGCATAACTACCTTCTGGTACGTACCTGCCCTGGTGCCTTGACTGACTTTATATACCACACAAAATACGAAACTGTGCCCCCCTCAATTGAGAAATGTTGAGATATGGAAGTAGTAAAGAAAGGGAAGGTAAGGTTTTGAAATACCTGGTTATTCAGACAGTATTAACAAACAAAGCTTAATTTGAAACTAAACACGAGTTCCATTTCGCAGATCCTATTGAACTTATAACGGGTTGGACAACTCACCCGTTCCTGCACTATGACAGGCGACAGCATTGGACAAGTGACGAAGTGGGAAGTAATGCAAAATCATGTGTTTCTGGTTTGAAAATTGAATGGCTTAGAAATATGGCCCAGGCATTTTTTAGTGAAACTTTTTATTAGCCTAGAAAAAAATATACTATCAGACTTTAAAAAAAATGTCTAAAGTACAAAATCTCCTACTTACGAACTCTTTTTCCGATATTCTTGTATTGTTCATTGTGGCAAATTAAGGTTTGGTCCCAGGGATCAAGATACCATTCTGTATCGCTCTGGTGACAGACTATCACTAAGAATCGAAATTTCGGGTAGCTTGGAATGGCTAAAGCCATGCTTAGTCACTATAATAACCTCGACCTCGTCATGAATATATAGACGGGGGAAGGGTACTTCCGAAACCGGTCGACATTATTATTTTAAATTGAAGTGGTTCAAAACAAACACGTGTGTTTATATTTTAATTATGGGAAGCCACAAAGTGATTGCTTTTTACGAATATGGAAAGAATTTCTTATTAATTTAACATTTTATTCCTTTCATTTAAAATAAATCTCGGTATAACCGAGTTGTTTTTGTAACCTTGTTTACGTTGATTTAGGATTAGTAATACCATCATAATGATTTATTAAAATATTTTTAAATATTATTGTAAACCTAGAGTATTGCTGTTCAAAGAACTGGTAATTAGTATATCCCATATACCTACCTAGTACAGTAAGCGACGATTCATGCCCAAAATTCAACAAAAAAATAATGTCGTCGATACTAATCCATCTTGGTGACTGTCATTTTGCCACTTTTCAGGGGAGACGAAAAGACCGCTTGAAATTACTTTCACCGCAAAATTATTGAAACTTTTTTCACCTTCTTGACCGACATCACTCAGGTACCTATATTATTTTGATACTCGTATAAAAAAAAGTATTTATCTTCCCACTAAGGTTTTATTAAATAAGTTAATAATACATAAATTATTCAATGGCGGTAATTTCCCAGTTTTTATGATATAGACGTTTGTTTCAATAGTTGTATTTGATTGTAAAATCTTCATCTTATCATATTTTGTCAAAACACTATAGGCTTATAACAGGGATGGTAAACCAACAACTCATCGGAAAAAACATACATTTTGCCAATTGCGGAAGAATACCGAATACATTAATTCCATTTAAAATGTATTTGCAACTGCTTTCGTTCAATTTCGTGCAAATGTTTGGTAATGTGTTATGACATGACGCTTTTATTTAATTATATTCGTGGGAGGATTTTATCAAAACTTTTCTTCGTTTCGTTAAATATTAAGTTGCATCATCTTTAAAAAGTGTGTACAATAAACTGATATTTTATATGAAAATAGCATTGAATTGTAAAGAAATATTATAAATTTAAAAAAAATTATGTGTATTGTAATCCAGCCGACTTAGATTTCCTCAAAAATTCTTATTTTACAAAAAATGTTATCTAAGATTTACACGAAAACAAAAGATACCTGCCCACCCACCCAAAACAAACATTTTGTGCTTGTACCTCTTTAGAACATCCGCAATATCCTCAACACAAACGATATTAAAAAAAGTTTACTATGCTTTGTGTCAATCACGAATAAAGTATGAGATAACTGGTTGGGGATCTGCCTTGGGCACACACAGAACGGCTCAACATTGCCCAAAAAAGAGTAATTAAGACAATTCTGAAAGTTCCCGTTAGAACTCTGTCGGACGAAATATTTAAAAACTTTAAAGTTTTCAATATACAAAAACTTTACTATAAAATGTCTTATTTAAACTCTTTAAAAATATATCTGAATACTCCACTGCCGAACTTGAATACTCAACCAGGGCAATAAGTCAAAATATACTGGTTATTCCTAAATTTAATACATCTTTTGGACAGAGGAATATTAAATTTCATGTTGCGAAACTATATATAATGCCTTTCCAAATTAATCCTAAAAAAATTACAAAAATTAATATCTTTAAAAATAAAGTCAAAACATGGCTGAGAGAACTGAGTGATTATGAACTTCCAGACTATATAAAAACAATTTAAGACAAATGGATATTTAGTAATTAATAAAAGTGCAAACAGGAAACCCTGGTGAGGAGGACTGTAAATATTGTGACTTTATACTTGTGTTATAATAATATGCATTATACTTATAATATATTACTATATACTATGTCACATATATGTACAACCTTTATTTACATAGAAACTAATAAAATAAAATAATAATAATAATTTAAATGTCGATAACGTAGGTATAGGCGAAGATTGTAACAAAAGTTAATATATTTTTTTAAAGCCATATGTGTCAGTATCCAGCGTAAAAGGTTTGCTATCGCTGTCCTAGAATAATGTTTGCGGCCTTAAAGATGGCAGCGCCGAATCCTCTAGATCCGCCTTACCCGGGCATAGTTATAACCGGTTATAACGCGTCGTTATGAAATTTTTATGACCCTTATGTGTTATCAGGCCTTAGTCTCACGGCGTACGCCCGCGCCCCTATCAGCGCCGTATTACTCCCGGACGTCGCGATGCTGCGATGTTATTGCGATTGTCGGCTCATCGTATTTTATAGTTGCCAATTTGGGGTGCCGTTACTCTTATATTCTAATACGTTTTTACTACACCCTCCATTTCGTTATTTTACTATACGCTGTTTTATCTCTTATCGGTCGTGATTCGATGGCGATACCCTTTTACTGCTTTATTGAAAATGTAATACAAAAGCAATATGATGTCATTTATCATCGAATTCTGGTGACAGGTTTGTACTATATAAATAATAGACGAACTTGTTTGAAAAATATGTATGAATGTAAATAAAGCGAAGTGTGTTTAAATATTGAAAAAAAACGTCGAACACGTCTATTAAATTGTTATGGACATACTTTCATCTTGTATTTTAGCGAAAGGGAAATTTCGTTAAATTAAACACAGCAACTTCGTGGTCGTCACTCTATTTTATAACAATACGCCTACTGGTTTCGGCACAGCCTTGTCGGGGCCGATAAAATCTAATTTTCGTAGTTTAAAATAATAAAAATTACTATAAGAATATTGTCACAGTGTTTCCTGCCCTGAGACGGTCTGTAGTTTTTTTTTGTACTAAGTATCTAGTTGTCTTTTTATAAATATTTAAGGTGAAATTGAAAGACAAAAGCGGGGATGGAGAGTCATAGGTTACATGCTACCAAATACCCTAAAATAGGCAATACGCCCAGCTTCTGACATTTTCCATGCGTTGAGATGGCAACACACTAGCGCCTCTAGTGGCCTGGGTTGTGCGATTTTTTTCATACATTTTCTGTGACATATATCCTTTTAATCAATAGAAATCTAAAATTCATAACATAAATATTATATAACCTACATTTTATGAATTTACTGCTTTTTCGTTCATAAATGAAGAAAATTTAAACAGTACAGCTTTGTACATACTAACAGTTATAATCCTCGCCACTAAAAATATAATATAAAATACTTAATAAATTTTCTTTCATTTCTTACTTTTAGACTTCTTTGACCTAACATATCACGATTCTTATCCTTATTTTATTTATTCATATATGCTTTAATGAGGACATTCAATTATTTATACTTATTTAAAGTATATATGAATAAATAAATTAATTGTAAGAATTGTGTATTATCTCTTATTATGATATTTTATACTGCATTGATAATTGAATAGTATAGGAAAACAATTAATTGTCGAGTTAGTATTTTTAAAAAAAGTTTATGTAACGAAATTAAATTATATTTAACTCCAAATTAGCTTTATAGGACAAGCCCCACCTATAAATAATACAATTTACTTCATTGCTAATAATTTATGTGTAAACATTAAATGTTTTTCAGTATCGATTTCGCGGCTCCGAGAACTTCGGCGACCAACGGATTCGCGGAACTTTCAATACTAATTAGTATTATATTGTGTTAATAATAATGAGGCTACACTCGCAAGATCCTAGCAATAGTTGCTAGGATCTTGCCCACCGAAGAAATTTATCGATAGAAGTGTGTTGTGGGTGTGTCCGGTGTGCCCGAAGAAAGGTCAATCTTCCCGTACTTTGTGTGAAGTTGATCAAACTTTCGAATTTATTTGATAATACAGATTCAATTTCATCGGCCTCTCTGGGGCCTAGGTGTCGAAAGGTCTTATGTGAATAAGGAATTCTAGTGAAAAATATCAAAAGTTTTAAAAATATATTCAGGTTAAACAACAAAAGTCGATTCTAAATATGTAAATTTAATTGTTCGTACAATAAGGATCTCCATTGAAAAATATGATGGCTTAAAAACTATATATATTTATATATATATCATACAGATCAACAAACGCCGATTCTGAATATTTACGCTTTTGTGACGTCACGCGGTCACCGCTACTTTCCGCTCGGATTCTGGCTGTATTTTTTTTTAAATCTGACTGAGAATTAGGTAATTATCTCTGAAAACGAATTAAAAAACATAAAGGAATAGTGGCATTTAAGTTAGAAGGTCAACATTGATAAATAAAATGGTCCGGAGTTCCTTATTAATAAATCGACTTTGAAAAATGGTTTAAAATAACCAACTTGTTTAAATGATCATTCGTCCCCGTTCTCAGTGCCATTGCGGAGCACGATGAGAGATTCAAAACTATTGTGACGTCAATTGTTGCTAAATCGTATGGAGTTCGTTGCCTTCGTTTTCACGAGGCATTTTTTTTTTTTAGTTAGTTTTTTTTTTAAAGTAAGTACTGGCGCTTTAGTTAAACGAGTCGAAAGATCTTTGAAATTTGATGACTTTTCTTCGAAATCGCTTTAGTCACACTTCTAGAGATTTCCTGTTCAATGGTGGTGCGCCGTATCCCCAAGCCAAGTTTGAAGTTTGAATCAATAGCCGCCACTTCGTCGAGTTTGGTGAAGATCACCGAATAACACATTATTCCTAGTAATTTTATCACAGGAGGCGTGTTAGCAGTTAACGCGCCTGACAAAGCTGCTGATTGTGTCCTGATCGCCTTTGTTCCGCGGCCCCCGGATTCCGAGGAGTTACAAGACAGTGCAAATAATTATGACACAAAAGGGTGTAAGTGGGATTACGCAACAACGGATTAAGAGCGCTTTTATAAGAACGGAGTTCGCGTAAAATATTATTATGTATGTAAGATAATAGGATTTCAATTACACGGCTTAGAAATTTGAGTAGAATGAGGTGATGGCAGCAACCAAGTTTTATATAGATGTAACGCTGATGGCTCTGTTGTAGGTAGAAAACTCTCCCCCTTTCTCATAAACTTCACATGTAACCGAACGAAGGGTGGCAACAGAGCTCTCAGCCGTAGGAGCGTCGTTTAATGTATTTTGTTTCTTCCCTTATACAACTATACGACAGGGACTTCATCCAGGTATCATATTAGTTTATTCGCACTCCCACAACTGCACTTTCTAACTAATTGACTATCACGCCGTTTCCCCTCAGGGGTAAGCAGAGGACGGACCGCCAAATAACTCGGTATTGGCACACATTTCTTACTTCATACGCATTCATACATTCTCTTATTCCGACATCTGACACGATCCGACTCGAGTATTTGACTCACTTGCTCATGTCTTCCTCGGGCGTCCCCGGCTTTTGCTTCCATTCACATTCGCGTCATATATTCTCCTTACACTCCTTTCTTCGTTCATTCGTTGTACATCCCCAAACCGTCTAAGCGTCCCTTTCTTAGTCTTACTAATATCGCTTAATAATACTTTTCACACGATCATACTTGGTTTTACCAGACATTCGCATCAGATGTCTCATTTGCTTCTACGGTATTACGTCTACTTTCATCATCACATCATAATCTATGTATGTATTTTCAAATATACGAAAGTACGGTACGAAAGGGTTAACAAGTAGTATTTAAAGTTTGATATCACAAATCTCCAACACTTTCAAATACAAATCTTAAGCCTATGGTAACGTGGAAAAGGTGTTTATCCGTTAAGCTAGAATCCCGGGATTAAATTGTAACATCAATTAAATATACAGAAACATTTTGCGGCTTTCCTAGGCGCAAATTCCTTCCCTATGTTACCCGGCCTCACAGACAGCGTGCTTCCTATGTCAAATATATGTTGAAGTTAAAAGGATGTGGCGGGGGTTTGGGGCATATTTGAAATCAGATCCAAATATGAATTAATCACTGAAATATTTAACATTAAATAGAGGATCTAGAACATGGAAGGATCTATGAGGCTTAGGTGGGACTTCTTCCTTAAGTTTCACCGGGTTATCGCGTTTTACAATAATACGATGGTGTAATAATATCTTCGACAGTGGATAACACGTAAAATTTTCAGCTTGGCAAAAATTGTTTTATTCGTAATTAGGTACTAACCATGGATAGCAGAATCTATGGAATGGTAATAGTACCCATATTTCATACTAGAAAATGAAGCATATTATTTATGTACCTGATAGTTACGCTCAGCCCTCAACTACATGTTGTCATGGTAACGTGGTTAGGTAAAGAGCCGCATTAAGAAACCTGAAAGGTCGCTCAATAGTAACCATTAAAAAATCTGGTATTAAAAAAATACGTCTATAATATATATTGTATAGAATAGAAGATCCTACAGTAAAGTGTGTCTGTAAATATGCCTAGGTAGAATACATTATCGTTTTATTAATTAACATCATAAATTTGAAAAACCAAAGTAGTGCAGTAATGGTTACATTTCTTTAGAAATCTAATTATTGGCATTCTTCTCTTTAATCGTAGTAATCATTTTTTTATACATAAGTTAGAATTAAACAATTTCTTTCATAATAGAACATGTATGAAGAATTTACTCAGAATTAAACAATTTCTTTCATAACAGAACATGTATGAAGATTTTACTCAGAATTAAACAATTTCTTTCATAACAGAACATGTATGAAGATTTTACTCAGAATTAAACTATTTTTTTCATAATAGAATATGCATGAAGATTTTACTCAGAATTTAACAATTTCTTTCATAACAGAACATTAATGAAGATTTTACTCAGAATTAAACTATTTCTTTCATAATAGAACATGTATGAAGATTTTTACTCAGAATAAAACAATTTCTTTCATAACAGAACATGTATGAAGATTTTACTCAGAATTAAACTATTTTTTTCATAATAGAATATGTATGAAGATTTTACTCAGAATTAAACAATTTCTTTCATAATAGAACATGTATGAAGATTTTTACGCAGAATAAAACAATTTCTTTCATAACAGAACATGTATGAAGATTTTACTCAGAATAAATCAATTTCTTTCATAACAGAACATGTATGAAGATTTTACTCAGAATAAAACAATTTCTTTCATAACAGAACATGTATGAAGATTTTACTCAGAATTAAACTATTTCTTTCATAATAGAATATGTATGAAGATTTTACTCAGAATTAAACAATTTCTTTCATAATAGAATATGTATGAAGATTTTACTCGTTATGACAGAAAATTTATTATTTTTATTTTTAATACGTTATATGACATTATACAAATACAAAATAACAAATATTATTATATGTATTTCATACTTGTACTGTTTGTATACATAATAACGAATATGTAATTATAAAACTTTTTTAATCTATTAAATGCGAGTTTTATCTATTTCGGCTCTGGGCACCGTCGGTGCGTTGCGGTGCGAATTTCAAACACTCAAACTTTGGACTGGCGTCTCTATAATCTATATCAGGGGTCGCCAAACTTTTGATCACTACGGGCGACCTGTTTTTTTTATTATTGGCGGCGGTCTACCAATACTGTATGAGTTAAGGCAGGGTAGGATGACCAGATCTTCCGGTGAGCGTGGGGGGAGGGGGTTGGTCCACATCCAAAAATACTTTAAATTTTATTGTTATTTCTTCTATGTTTCTTTCGTCATTGAATGGTAATGACATGAATAATATTATATCCTTTATTGTTTAAATATCTTTAAATATTCTATCAAACTCATTTCGTAACAGAGACATCTTATTAGCATTTGATCGTATTCATATGAGTTGTTGTCTTTATGGATTTAGCTGCCATATTTTCGAATTGTTTTAAATCTCCTCTCCTCAGTTGTGCTTCTAGGAGTTTCCCGTTGAATCCATTCACGTCGCTAATCATTTCAGTCAATGTTTTATTCTTTCCTTGAAGTTGCAAAATTTAATTCATTTAGCTTTTCCGTAAACCCATAGAGAAAATCAAGATCACGCACCCACTTATCATCTTCCAACTGAGGATATGATTTATTAACAGTTGCCATAAATTCTTTTATTTCAGGCAAAAGATACAAGATTTAAAAAAAAAACCTAGCTAGGCTCATCCATCTTGCGTCAGTGTATAATAGTAGTTCATCACCATCCCCGAGATCAGATTCACATTCCTCTAGTAATGCTCTGAATCCGCGTCTTTGCAAATTGCTTATTTCAGATTATAGTATCTCAATAACAAATCTGTAATGCTTTTACCATTATTTTTTCTCTTTAATTTTTTTTTCTCAACTTATGTACAGCACAAGATGCATGCGCCTAAATATAATAATTTTTGCCCTACATTTGTATGATGATTAATTTATTGTTGTATTATATTATATTGTTGAAATAAACTCCTGCTGACAAGCTACTTGCAGTGGCTTAGCGGGTATAAGTTCCCACTGTATATAATTAATATTATACAATAAAAATAAAAAAAATTATTAGTTTTTTTTAAATAATAATTCTCCTGCTTTAATTAAACTCTCGTTCCCTATTTCGTCGTCTTCGAAGGGCTTCTTATGTTTAACCCTTTGAACCCTATAGGCCGGTAAACCGGCCTGATTTGGCGAGGCAAATACCCTGAAGGCATAATTTTTTTTTTGCTACCGGAAGTCTGCAATTATTATTAACTAAAAAAATAGTTTTCTAATTGACAATTGATTATTGATCGAAATTGCGTTTTTAGTCAAATATTATTTTTTTATCAAAAATTGCTCAGGAGCTCGGGGATATGGTGCTGATACAATGAACGCCTTAGGGTTCAAAGGGTTAAATATAATTTGAGCTACCTTGAATGAGGCCGTACATATCAGACAGGCGGGCGACTAGGAATAGTTACGCGGTCGACGCTTTGGCCACCCCTGGTCTATATCATGCTCCAATACCTCCCGCACAGATTGCCTTTCCATAGATTCTTTCTTCCACGTTACCTACCTAGAGCAAGAAGCAGGAAAGTTAACTATATGCCTTATCCATCCCTCGATACCTGTCTATCCTTCAGTGGCATGCAATCCATAAGGGTTGAAAACTATACCTTCCCTAAGAAAAATTAGCCATTGAAAGATGCTAAAGATAACTAACTAACCATCACGCTTTTTCACCGTTGGGGTAGGCAGAAAGGACGGACCCCCAAACAACTCGTTCTTGGCATACACTTCTTATTCATTCGCATCCATACATCGTCTCATACATTGTCTTCTGTTATTCCGACTTTAGACATGGCCCGACTCAATTATTTGATTCACTTGATCGTACCATGTCTTCATCGGCCGTCACCGGCTTCTTCTTCCATTCACATTCGCGTCATATATTCTCATTACACTCATTTCTTCGTTCATTCGCTGTACATGCCCAAACCATCTAAGCTTCCCTTTTGTAATCTTACTCATTACGCTTACATCAGCCTTGCATTCTTTACGATTCTCAACATTTTTCATACGATCATACATGGTTCATTTTAAAGATGTTTTATTCACAATGTATTTTTTTCATAAATTTTTGTTAATTTTTTTATACAGCAATCATTCTACTTTAAAAAATGGTTTCTATGTCTATCATATTTTTGTAAAATAATTAAATTACCATTTTCGAATTCACTGCACAAAAATTAATCCCCGATGAAAAACTACACACAGCCTACCTTTGGTCGCTGCTTTCGTATAATGCCTCTGGAGTACATGTTCCGAGTCCTAAAATTTCAGTGCCCCCTCATGTACTGGTCGCACCATGACATGAGCGCTCCTGGCTGGGGAGGTAGATTCGTATCATATTCTTATGGTATGAAGTAGATATGTACCTACCAAGTGCTAGCTTTGCGCGATGACGCAGAACAAAAAATGTAGATGTATGCCAAGTAATATAATGATCCTTGGCAAGAGCAAGGTTCATTGAAGCACAGAGATATTATATTTCTGTGCATAATAATATGATAATGTGGTACAACCTCCATAGTAGCATTGCTTCGTAAAATGTCTTTAATGATATCCATATCATTACAATTTCACACAAAACAATGGAAATAAAAATTGGATAGTATTTCCTTTTGCCAATCGTAGGTCGGTACTTTCATTTTGATGTATTTTAATATTTCTATTTAACGGTCAGCACCCAAAAATATACATTTTGTAATATGCTAAAGCAAGAAATACTATTACCGATTTATCTTTAAATTCTATGCGGGTTTTTAGGAAAATGTATAAGGTTTCAAAATACAAAAACCTTCTCCTTAAACCGGTCCTACCAAAAATAAATACGTTTTAATCATAATATTACAGTGGAATTCCACCACGAACTACCTAACGGCTTAAAAATAAAATATTGATGTTGTTTCTCTCCGCTCGATGTACTATAAAAGTATATTCCTACGAACTAATTTAATCTTTTTAATGTAAAAGTCTGGTATAACGCCCATCTACTTCAACCTTTCACAGATTTCCCTGAGAGGTTTCGTGAAATCTATCCCGGGAAAGTAGGAAACCAGTTTGCCGAAAATAAAGCACGAATCGCCTCCTTTCCCCTTTTTCCAACTTTAATGAGGGACTTTTTCCAGAGGATACACAAATAAATCCAATAACAGTGCTCGGTATCCAATTTAATGTTCTACTTATTTTAACGGGATTTAACCCAAATTGGCCGGCCATTTCAACTTTTCTCCGCCCAACTAACCCAATTTGCGTGCAGACTAACCCTGCCAACTAAATCTAACTAAAATTCTATGGACTTAACCGTTTATACCCCACCGGCCTTAACTTTGCTCAACTGGACCCCAATTCGTTAAAATTAACCGCAATTTCCTAGATGTCAGATTGATTCTTTGTTGTATTTCGAATTAACGAACAATATCCCTGCATTTTTCTCGTGAATGTGATAATAATATATCTTTGCACGAAACATTTTGAAAACAGTTTTTGCTGTGTACGAATTAATTTAACAACTTATTAACATTAAATACATTGATCGCATCGAACATTAAGTAATACCTCCATACTCGAATATAAAAGAAAGCACCAGAAATAAATCAGAAGAGCAAATAGAAATTCATTGTTTTATTGATTGGTTCTTATAATATCTGAATTCTTATACAGAACGACATATATCTAAGTATACCGTCCTCTTAAATGATTTTCTACCCACTCAAGCTAAATAGTACCTACATATTATAATGATAACTATGTTGGGTCACTCTGTCTTTGGAGAGACATTTGTTGTGAAATATCAGCATTTTGGCAACACATTTAGATAGGTTCCGTAGCCATGAAAGGATATATAAATAATATTATATCGATAATATTATGTTGTAGGATACTTCCTACATATATGTATTCCCTCGATATTAATTAAACGGATTTTAAAATATGTTAATGCCAGGCTAGTGTGCCTACACAATTATATAAATCACGTATTCCTAATTCCTGCCTATTTCGTAAGCATGGTGCGTAATAATAACATTATGCTAGTAGAAAGGTACTTTATTATACTGAGAACACCAAAATGAAACTCGTATATTTTATATTTTAATATTTTTCTTCTTAAGAAAAAAACTTCTGTTATTTATTTTCCTCCGCCGAGAGAAATTCTATTATTTATTAGGGTAATCGGATGTTAAAAATACTCCTTAGCTGCGAATAAGATTTTTTGAGACACAAATAAAGTTATACAATACAATATTTATATGAGTTTATTCCCTCGATAATTCTTATCCAGGAAATTTTTCCTAAGCACAATTTTGACGTAGGTTTGTTGTTCTCTTTTTCAAAGTTTCGAGATTATTGTAATGTATTTTCATTCTCAGAATGGATCTCATTATAAAAATGACATTTTTATTAAATTATAAGTCCTCGCTCAAACTCTAAGTAAAGGTTTCTAGTTTTGCCTTTATTCCGTCAGATTCTGAACATCTGTCATATGATTCTACTCTTAATCCACTTTAGGTTTGCGTCCAGATTGGGTTCTACAAATAAATCTCGCATTTCTTCTACTCGAAGGCAATTCTCATGTTTTTCATTGTGTATATTTCATTTTTAAATAAATTTGTGAAGGTAATTTCTAAGTTTATAAAGCATTATATTTAACAATGTTTTTTTCTAAAACACTTTCTCATTAATCTTCCTAGAGTGGTTATTTTTCTTTACCCTTAAATCATCCCAGACATCATCTTTCTATCTCTTATAGGCTTCCAGAGTTTCTACGAGAAGGTTAATTTAGATTTCCAGTTTTCAGTAACAATATACATTTTAATCAATTTAAATTGTGTTGTCTTATTATCTCGTTGTTTTATTGAATTTTTTTCCTACGAATATTAAAAAAAAAACACTAGTTCGTCGCGTCCATTTCCTTTAAGCTACGAATTAAATTGATATAAAATCTTAGTTATACCCTTTCACGACGTTTTACGGTGGGATAACCCGTAGTACATGCACAATTTTAAAATAAAACGATCTAAAGCTATGTTCGTATGCTAAATTGAAAAAAGCCGTTACATACCACTGTTGGAAATACGAATTAAATTGATGTGTAACCTTTTGGTTCTGACAACGTCCGAAGAAGGTCTAACCCCTGGTATTACAGTATTCATCTCCAAGAAAGATAATACACACATTTTTTGTTGCTTTTTTTTTCTTTAATCATATTCTTTGTTGGTTATTTTCATTCTTTTTGTAAGCGTTCATAAGATTTTTTTTCTGTTTTGCGAAAACATTTTTCCTATTTACATCTTTTTCGTCGAGGCTTGAAATATTAAAATGTTGCCATAGCTAAGCCACGTACACCAGAGATATCATAAACGTTTTGGCTATATTGCTTTCACCAATACCAACAAACTTCTCTTTCGCAAATCTCGCAGTAATGAATTCAAACATCCCTATTTACTGGAATATTTTATGTAAAAATGTTCCATCTACCGGAGAAATAGTCACTGGCTTGCGGGTGATTTTCGAGACGAAAAAAAGTTACTTATCAATTAAGTTAGACAAATCGTTTTTTTATGTCCTTTTGCGTGGAAGAAGATAAGCTGGGTCAAGGTCTTCAGTTTCTAAGTTAAATCTTTCCCGAGGAATGTAAAAAAAGACCGCAAGGAATCTGAGGAATATACGGCATTATTTTACCTCTATCACTGTTTTATTTAAAGCCCACAAAATAGCTTCTTCTGAGTAGCGCCTTTGTAAATTATTAAATATGAATTCCAAAAAAAAAAATTTAAAAACATATTATCCTTCCACGAAATAGCACAATTTTCTCCCCTACGTAAACATGACGAGATTTTGGATTAACGTTACCGAAACACAAATATCACAAACTATAGTATGCCGGTCTCATCTATAGGGGTGTAAATATGGCCGGAAGGCAGTGGCGTGCAGTTCATAAAAGCTGAAAAGCTGTGCCAGCCCTAATAATAATAATAAGAGTTAATTTCTATAGCGCAGTTTTGTGAAGGTTCACCTCAAGTGCGCTTTACACTAACTAACCTAACCTAATTGTAAAATAACAGATATACTAAATAGTATATCTGTTATTATAATATATATACAATATGCAAATTAATACTATGACATACAATATTCATGAGTAGGTATTATAAAATAATAATTTAGAAACTAAGGGTGTAAATAATCAAATATATAGTAGTTACAAATAACAAGATAAAATTATATGACATTATATACATGGTTTTTCACTGAATACTAATGGAATTAAATAACAAGGAGAGAAAACCGCAACTAAATAAGCTATGGAGGATTAAAAGAAAAAAAGTCCTAAAATTCTGTTTCTACCTACATGAATTTATGTTTTATGTCGGATATGATTTTTTGAATAATTTTGTTTTCAATACCCGTTTGAACTCTGCTAAATTCTGAATGTTAGCAATATTTGGGGGAAGCTTATTCCAGATGACCGGGCCCGATATACAAAAAGCGCGATCATAGTACACGGGTTTATTTGACCGAGGGGGTTCATCTAATCGGTTAGCAGCATTCAAATCTGCTGACCTCAAAGAAAGCTGTCTATCACCTGGGTTTTGTCGGACACAGAGATCAGATATATAGGCTGGTGCCTTTCCGTGGAGTGCTTTGAAGGTTGTTAAGCAAATCTGAGATATGAACCATGATATAATATAAAAAAAATAGTTTTATATATATTCAAATAGGTAACGATCTTGCCCGCTGATTTATTCGGTTGACCACAAGAATCAGCAGAAGATCATAATAAAGTGGCCATTTTCAAATTTTCAATGCACAATTCTTATCCGGTCTTATAAAACTGCGCTCAGACTACCTTCGGTTATTGAGTAATGCACGCCACTGCCGGGAAATATATCGCATCACTATATGAGATATATCGATATAAGTGTATCACACATTGTATTTTTACATGACTATCCCGAATTACTAATTTAGACTATGAAGCAGAAAATCTGTTTCTAAGACATCTAAACCACCGAAATCTCTCGAACGATACGCTCTGACATTCTGAAATTAGCCCGGCATTCTGTCTGGGATATATTAGGTACTATATTCAGATTGCAACATCATTTCTATCATATTAAGAGGAACGGCTGCGCTGCCTGTTTCATACATAACTTAATTTTGAATTTGAGGCCAACATACCCACCCAAATTGAATCATCTTTTTTTAAAATTAAAGGTATAGTTCTAGTACGGATTAGAAGTATTTTTTTTATGTTTTAAATTATGAAATATATGCCATTAAACAAATCAATTTTTCATGATTTTAGACGCAACTTCGGAAATTCTTTGCTGGTCAACGATAGTTTTGTTTTATTTGTCATATTTGCTATGTAAACATCATTATATAAAATAAAATATTTTTTTTACAACTTTAAAAAAACCTTTTTTCGGGTCGATGTTTTAAATTATATACCGCAAATTTGTGCTATCACGTAAATTAGTCATTTTAAATTTAAGTCCATCATACTGCTGATTTTAACACTTTTTTATTTTATGTTTAATTATGTTTTCATAGAAGGGGGGGGGGTAATTTTTTTATTTTTTATTACCATTAACCCTCAAATAAGTTGTCCCTAAAATCGTGAAAATTTTATTTCTTTTATGGCCTGTATTTCATTATTTAAAGCACAAATAAATAAAATACTTCTATCCCGTACTAGATATTTGCTATACCTTTTGATTAAAAAAAATCCTTCGGTTTAGGTGAGTATTTTGGCCTCAGATCAAAAATTAAGTTTTGTATGAAACAGGCTGCGCAGCCATTCCTCTTAAGTATTGAGCGTAGACATATCCAGTTGGATAAAAATGTTGTCAAAATGAAAAAAAAATGGAAAAACGGTGTTAAAACTTGGCAAGGCCAAATACAAACTATTATTATTAGTTATTGTATAAGACGGATACGCGGTTTATGCAGTATGCATTGATCTCAAAATATTATATCCATCGGACTGATCTGTTATTCTTAAACTGTTTCAAGTAACCGTTTATTTTGGGAAACCGAAACGGTTTCGGTTCTTTTGAAAAGACTGATCAGTTGGTAGTAATTCTCATGAAATTATTGAACACTTTAATTAAATAATAACCGCAAGAAAAGAAATACAGCGGTTATTAAAGTTTTTTTTAGCCAATTTTTTTTGTTGTAAATACCATCGCAACAAAATCTAATATTTATGCCCGGACGCATAAGACCGTCATTACTTTGGAAATTCGCTTTTCGTGTTTTTTTTGTGTGAAATATGAGGCAATTCCGAAGGTTTGCAAAGGCTTTTGATATATGAATTCACGTCCTACGCTCTCAAAGGTCCGAGCCACGAAATTTTATATGTTCTAGGATCGCGTGATGAGAAAAAAAAATTTGCTATTTTCCCCGAACATTCGTATGGAGCCATTCAATATCCTAGAAGTCCTTCTATCCTAGGGAGTTGCTTCTTTGTCTTTATAAAGCTGATATCGAAGCATATTTTATTATATATTACGTTTCCCATTCTTTTTCATCAGTTCTATAGAGTTTTTCGAAAATATATGTAATTACAAACTTTTAAAAATAAACGCCTTATGTTACGTTAAAGAATGTTTTTTTTTGTTAATTTAATATAATTTCTCTCTAACGCCCTCAACATTTTCATATTTGAAATAAATAATATCCTATGGCAGTTGACTTAAATGGCATTCATGTCATTATAAAACAATTAAGAAAGACCTGCCAACGTTACAGGGGGGGAAACATATTTCAACGGTAAGTAAATCACAGAATAAGAAACATTATTTATCACAATTGTTTTCAAAGTAAATCGGTTTTTACCGAAATTAAATCATTTCAAACACCATAAAATAAAAATTAGGTAGAGGTTAATAAAATCGTATAATATGAGTCGTCTCAATGCGGCCTAACCACAGATTAACAATGACTTTGAACGCCGAAACAGCTGTCACAATAATAAAAACTGAAATACTTTCAGAACTTAACTAGACGGCCTCCATGGTCGAGGGGTAAGGCTCTCGACTACGAATTCGAAGGTCGCGGGTTCAAATCCCGGCGTGCGCAAGTAATATTATTTAATTAATTTGTGCTGTTTCACAATTAATTCATTTAAAAATAATATGTATTATATTTGCGCACGTTCCAGAGTGGAAGATTCTCTCAGTATCGCCCTGGTGAAAGACCACCATTCAGAATTGAAACGTTGCTTGAAATGGCTTTTAGCCGTGTTTGGTGACCAGATCTGAATAGCCAGGTATTTCCCCTCCTTCCTCCCTTCTCCTTCCCGTCCCCAATACCTTCAGCCTCACAACATTCCCAATTGGGGATGTCATAGTCTCACTGGCTCCAGACGGTTGGGAGCAGTTGGAACTCTTGTGCGGTATTCATATAAAAAAAATAAAAAATTATCAAGTTTGATTTACTTTAAACTTTTTTTTAATATCCTGGCTGATCCTAAAAGAACAAACAGCAGAAAGCTTTTTTGGGTGGACACCGCACAAGAGTCACAATCTGCCCTGCGCCGGTGGGACTATGGCATCCCCAATCGGGGTATGTTGTCAGGCTGAAGAGATCGAAGAGGGGGAGGAGTTGGGAAGGGGGTGATTGGTTCAGATCTGGTCACCAAACACGGCTAATATAATTTCAAGCCACGTTTCGATTATGAATGGTGGTCTTTCACCAGGGCGATACTGAGATTATCCACAACTCTCGATTCAATATTGAATTATCGTATGCTCAAGTACACCTTTCAACTTTAACATTTTCACCGACATTTAGAAAAACAATGTTTCTAGTGTTTTTTTTTATGTTCTCCAAATAATGGTTTATAAAAATTCAGTTAACAGCCATCATAATATGCAACTCCAAATCAGCCCTTTCAAGTCATACACAAACAGCATAGATTTTTTCCTCGCCCGTGTTTGGCTAGGAAATAAATTTACACTGACGCAAACGTTGTCGCCGATTTCGTAGTTACCTGGTTGTAATAATTATCCCTCGTGATAAAATTAAATTCTAACCTCTAACCCCTATTGCCTCAACTCACTAATTTTAGCATTTCCACTTAAAGCCTTCTGGTTTAACGCCTCCACTAAGGCTTATAACATATTCCATAACGACAGAAAATGGTAGTATGGAGAAATAACGGGTATTTACACTTAAAAGAATTGAGAACCCTCTGGTTTCTTGAATATATCGCCATCCTCCCAGTCCGCCATAACTCAATCCGATCTCTCCGAACGAACTGACCTTCACTCACTCCTGAATATAACCACACTGATAATATTATACATGTTTCATCTGCCGGAGAGCCGAGGCAGGCGTGGAGGGGGTTAGAATAACCGCATTAAAAAAAACGCATTAAGCGAATTATTTTTCCCAAATACAAATATTATGCTGAATTACAGTGAGCAACACACCTTTTTCTGCCTCAAAATGTTGACGTTCCTTGCATATTCTTGGTGTTGTTATTCAAAAACTGCCCAGATATTTTCAAACTTTCTCAAACATACTCGTACGTACTCCTAGGACAACACCACCACAAATCGAAATATGCCGTGTTTTGGCTGGGCGTGCCAAATCAACTGCCTGGTCAGTATTTATGTTAATGTAAGACTGCCATATCTCTAGCTAGTAGTATTTGTAAGTAATGCTAATTAATTGCTGTATTATAATCTCAAATATTTTCAAAGTGTCTATAACAACATTGCCATAATTAAAAAAAACGGCTATTGAATGCCGGGAATTATTTTATATTTATGCCTAAACAAAATTCAACACAGCCGTATTTTACTATATGGCCGTGTTGCTTTTAAAAAAAATGGATGGTTATCATAGTACAATTACAATGCAACACAAGTCGTTCAAACCGGAGTGCAAGTCCTCCATGAAACGCTACTATATTTCAACTTGTGGCTCCATTTTTTTTAATAAATAAATGTGTAACACCGCTACATTTCGAGATGCGGCGGTGTTACCGGGGCTGGTTGGAACACAAAATGCCACCACTCGAATATATTTAAAATGACAAATTTTTTGCGAGTCTAAAATCATATATTCCGTATGTACTATTTAGATGATTTCGTTCAGTTGAGTGTTAATTTATGTTGAGACAAATAAAGTAAAACAAATGTTTGGGATTGTGGCGGTGTTGTTTTAGGGAGGTAATATACAAGTTAAAATCATATTTTTTCTTGGCCAGTGTAATTTAATCAGTCTTTCTTCCAATGTCTGTCTATCAATAAAGCTCTAGCACAAGCACATCAATAAAGTTTTACCTATAACTTGTCACTATTTTATCGGTAACTTGTCATCATTCCGAGTACGACTGGAGATCGCCTACGAATAAACAACAGTTCACGTCGTCTAAATCTACTTAATTTATCGATAAAATCGAGAACTTTGACAAGTTACCGAGATTTTCAATAAAACCTTTATTGGTGTGCTTTTGGTAGGGGAAGTTCAAATTTTTATTAAAACAAACATTTCATTAATGTATTTTTTTTGTTTGTTTTAGTTTTTTTTTTCAATATTCACCCATATATAATAATTTTAAAAATACATTCGCTAATTCAAAACAGTTTATTTTAACAAAACTGCCCACGGTTGATGCTTCTTTAGTCTTCTTTTCTTCGATACGATTCTTCGGACTTTTGCGAAATTTTAACATTGTTGTGTTCTCTTTTACAAAATTTCGAGAATCTTTCAATATATTTATGTCTTAAGAATACATGTCATTATAAAAAAATTACCTTTTTATCATGCGTATCTAACGTTGGGTTTCCAGTTTCAATTTTTTTCATGTATTTCAATACATCTTCATAATTTCTTATTTCATACTGCCAAATAACCTCTTGTTCATTAAAGTGTTTATTTTATTTGTATCCACCGTACAAATGAATATCGGAGCTAATTGAGCTCACTTAGTCCACTTAATTACATATTTGTTCAATGTGAACAAACTATTATTGACTGTAGCCGAACCGAGTTACTTAACCAATTACCTAATTCCCTTGTGGTGGTGCTGATTGACATAGTTGAAGGTACAAGAATCACGATTTAAATGTTCTCTGATTTAATTCATAAATCTGTTGTAAGCTTTGATTAAATAAATTTTGTTTTATTTTCTTGATAAAATATGTGCTTGCCCATTTGGAGAATGTTCCGAGGCAGAGGAAGTGAGGGAGCTAAAGCAATTTTAAGCCACGTTTGAGAACGACTGAGAATGTTTTCTGCCTTGGAACGATGTGCACATTTATCATTTCATTTAAATGTTATGCGTAGAAGCGCCAACCTATTGCTTCAGTGATGTTTTGATTACTTAGTCCGGGGGATTTACTTATATAAATAATATCGATTTATTTTTCTCCTAGTTTGCCTACTTCAATGCTATAACAAGTTCTTACACTTCAACGTTTTTATAATTTACCACTGACAGCACGGGCAATAATCATAACATGCATTTGCAAATATGTCTATTTTAGCTGCTAGTCTCTAACAGTATTTATCTATTAAGACTCGACACACCTATTCATAAGTGCACACATTTTAAACGTAATATAAAGTCATTAAATGTCCAAAAAAAAAAACATCCCGAAACCTAATCTTACCCAACCTAAAGCCTTTTGTTAAAAATAAAAAATTATTTAATATTATTTTTTTTTTGCGTTTTTTGTGAAAAATCACCCCAAGGGACAATATTATGCACTAGTTATAAGTCTTAGTTGTAAGTCATTAGTTATAAATTTTAGTTGTAAACCACTAGCAATAAATCCTAACTGTAAGTTATTAGTTCCGTAGGTCGTCGAACCTACTTATCTACATACATACCTTACTTAGCATATCTTATCAAATAAATTTACATATTTACGTAATATTATTCTCCGAGCTAAATAAGATAAATCATCTGAAATAGCATTGGCAAAATTCGAGCAAGGACCGAATCAGCACACATCGGAATGAAGGTCGTAAATCTCTCTGGCTTCTTGTGAAAAAATATGCAAATATCTCTTCAATCCTTTTTCCTGTCTAGCGGCTAACGAAAATGAGATATAAATGCCAATGGAGGCAAGCCTGGCGAAGGAGTAATATACGCAGGTAGAAAATATGTTTTAAATGTCAATTTGATATTAATGTGTTATGAGTCATTAAATTATTTTAGGTGTATGGTAATTATTTTTAGCGTTGATGTAATCTTTTATTCGACCGTACCATTGTGCTAAGCATATTAGTGCCTATTCGTATGGTCCAGCCGCTGAAAGTTTCATTATAACCTATCTTTCTTACACTTGCTTCGTTTATGAGATAAAGGGAGATGTTACAATTATAACACGGCCCGAGCTAGCGTAGAAAGTAGGGAATAACTTAATCAATTCATTCCATTAATATAATATTTGTGAATAATGTAATGTCAAAATATAATGTACACAATATCAACTTTTGACGGCCTCCGTGGGTGAGTGGTTACGATCCTCGGCTAAGATCTGGAGGTCGCGGGTTCAAATCCCGGCGTGCATGAGTAAATTTTATTTGGTTAATTTGCGTTATTTCGCAATTTATTAATTTAAAATAATGTATAGTATATTTGCGGCACGTTCCAGAGTAGTTGATACTTTCAGTATCGCCCTAGTGAAAGACCACCATTCAGAATCGAAATATTGCTTGAAATGGCTTTAGCCGTGTTTGTTGACCAGATCTGAATAGCCAGGTACTTCCTCACCTTCCTTCTTCCCCATATCCTTCCCCTCCCCACTGCGTTCAGCCTCACAACATACCCTAAGTGGGGATGCCATAGTCTCACTGGCGCCGTACGGTTGAAGCAGCTAGGACTTTAGCTATAATATAGCCTTTTGACAGAATTCAACCAAAACCTTCCCAAAAAAATGTAAATGCTTGGATACTGATACTGACAACGAAAATGGCGCTGTTCGATTTGAAAGGTAATTCCTTAATTAGTGGATGAATACTTATTTACTCAATCCATAAAAACAGTTCCATGACATTTCAACACACCTGTGAATCGGCACATTTTCAAAAATGATATACCGGCCAGTGGCTGAGTTCATGAGGCATCACGTCTGGGTCCCACCCATGCAACATTAGTTCAATACCTCGACTGGCTAAGTCCTCCATCACGACAAAGGTAGCATCTTCCGCTTACTGTGATGGTAGTGGAAGATTTTCAAATATTGTGAAGGTATTCGTAACCCGGAAAGTTTGATTTCTTTTTTAAATAAGAAAATAAATCATTAACAGTAAGTACAAAAAAAATCTACCCTAATAAAATTTAGAAATGTAATTAATTAAAAAATTAACAATTATATAAAAGTGATGTAAAGTTACCGCTTCTTCTTTACAATATGAAAATATAAAAATTATATGGTTAATTAGGTTAGGTTTTCAGGCAAAAAAAATTCTTCTTTTTTCCTACTTTGAATGACTTTTACATCACTTTTGAAAAGTGTGACGATTCATACGTGAGTTGAATTATCCTGTCAACCATAAAACATAACTAACATGTGAAATTTCATTATAAGAGTTAGGTATTATGCATTCGTGAAAGATATATAATAATTCAAATACATGGAAGAAAACCTCACAGGATGGCTATATGTACTCGTATGTCCATAATGTGCCGCTAGAGGCGCTAGTGTCTAGTGTCTTGATATTTATATACGATCGCTTTGATCCAACCCCAGTAATCCCACAAACTACGAACCTTCACGTGCTTCTAAACTGCGGACTAAAATAAATCTCCTGTCTGGTAAAAGCGCTTTTAGAAAAGAGCATGCCTAAACCTCGTGTAGATTTATTCCTCAAAACGATATTATTTATAAATCTCAAAACACCATTCCAATGTGTTGTATCCTTTTTTCTCAATTGATATTTCGTTTAATCTCACGTACCGACGGTTTTTTTTGTGTGCGCCTTTAACGAAACAATGAATATTTATACACTATTAATATTTATTATGCAAATTCAATCTGCGAGGCGAACTCTAAATATCTTTAGAATTGCATTTACATAATTATGTCGGATGCCCATCTTGAGAGGAATCGCGCCATCTTTACTGTGGAGATTTATTAACATAATCACGACTAAATCGTTTCATTTACAAATTTATAACTCGAAGCTTTTATATTTTTAGGCAAGTCTCACATCTTTCGAGCGTGTATCTGATATACATTTGGACTATCCATCTAAGTACCCGTGTCAGTATTTTTCTTTATGACGCATTTTCTCGGCGCTGGAATGGTTTGCGGGGTCGAATTAAAGACAGTAAGTTGAAGTTTTTTTAACAATAACAATGTGGTATTCTTCAACATGACCTACGAGATCACCGGAGTGAGGAAAATGTTAAATTTATATTAAAAAACGAAACGTACTAGGACAAAAATGGAACATTCGGCTTCTGTTTCAAAACGATAAAATTGATGCTATTTTGTTTTGTTCTATGATCCATGTTCCAAATAATATTTTCATAATTTGCTTTTTTTTTAATGTTTCTGGACAACTTATAAATACATGGAACAAGTGGGTGAGTTTGTGTATTTGGGAATTACGTTTATAAGAGATGTAAAGTCTGATAAGGATATTGTTTGAATGATGTGGTGAAAGGGATAGAGTTAGGGTATACCAAATTATTTTTAAACCTTTCTAAAATCTTATCATTATTTTTCTTATTATATCCCCATGTATATATGTTTTTAAAGAAACATAAACTTATTTTTAATTTTTAAAGACGAGTACCCAAGTAAGGTGCTAAACATCTCATTGCCTGTTGTAAAACATCTCATTGCAGGTTGTAAAACATGAGCAGGACGGTCAGAAAAAGATCATATTTCTGATTTAATTTTGGTAATTGCCCAGCGTTGTGAATTAAAAAAATATGTAATAAATATCTGTATTAAAAATATACTTAGTATTCACCACTTTATAAATATACATTGATATCTAAATGTTTCGAAAGTGATGCTTTCATCGTCATTAATATAAAGTGGTGAATGCTAAGTATATTTTAAAATTCATTAATTAATAATGACGCCACAAAGTGAATACCAATCGTTTGAAAAAATTATAATACATATTTTTCTCGTTAAAAACATTATGCTTGTTGTATTGTGTAATAATATTTTCATTATATCGAATTGATGCATTATCCGTCTTAAAAATCTTTTCTGAAACACAATCCATTTTTTTAATGTTCTCTATTAATATTCGACAAAGAACATTAATGATCATAATCTTACAAATTTCTGGTAGCCGTTCGTCAGATTACGACAGTAATTTGGATTGTTCGTAATAACTTAAATTAACATAAAGATAGGGAATTATGCGATCTTTAAATCTTTCCGGGTAAGTTTTTGCATTTTCTCCTTTTTGGGTAAATTTTCACAGATAAGATCTTTCCGCATAATAAAATCACTCGCATAAAAATGAATTAAAAAGAAACTGTCTTGTCTGTCATTTAGGGCAGTTCCTTATTAACTAGATGACTAGACCAGGGATCGGCAACCTGCGGCTCGCGAGCCACATGCGGCTCTTTGGATGTGAAGCTACGGCTCTTTAGTTCCATACTCTATACTATTTATTGTTGGCAAGAAAAAAATATGTGGCTCTTTAAAAACTTTGAAATTTTGCAAAATTGTAATTTTGGACTCTTCCGGCTCAAAAGGTTGCCGACCCCTGGACTAGACGATAGTATTTTTTATTAAAAGTTTTAAATACCCAAATATTCATATTTTCAGTTCTTTCAACAAGTATTTCGCTTATAAACGAAAATATCATCTTCATTAATTAGTGGTGGTTCCCTTTTTTACCTTACCTTCAATATTGGGTGCGTTGCGGGATGGAATTTCACTGATGCTTAAAAACTCAGATTACATAATTATAATCATATTTAGTCTAGAACCTACACCCAAATTTTAAGATATTGTTAATCACTATTATCATTATTATCAAAAGTAAGCGAGCGTAGAATTTATAATAAGAGAAAATATGCTTTGTGTTCAGACAAAATGGATATCTCGCTAACGCTTGCTCATACGTATGAATGTAAATTCAATGTAATCGTATTTTAGATGCTTTCTTCTCGTCTCTAATGTTTGTTTGTTTTTCTCTCTTTCTGATCTGTAACTGTTTACATCGCAAGCTTCCTGTTTTGATCCTGGCGATGATTGTGTACATGCCACCAGATATAAGCAAGACTTCCTGTTTGTCTATTCATGGATTAAATAATGCACATACAACATCCTAAATAAATAATTTCCTTATTCTTCCATATTTGTTTATAAATTTATCAAGTTGTTACTTATCGGAAAGTTTTTACAGAATTTGGTAAAGTTAAGATTGTTTGTTGACCTGCTTTTTTCATTTAATTTGAATCTCGCTGCTCTCGTCGTCAGTACATATATTTTTTAAACACAAAATAACGTGCATTGTTTTTACTCTAGAATCGTGTACCTGCCAGTATTTACCGGGCCATTTTGCATGGTCACGTTTTGTAATATAAAGGCCGATTTCTATGTCAATGGTTTCTTGTTTCTCAACACTAACTCCTTGTTTTGCACTTCTGGGAATTCGGGTGAAATGTTCATCTCTTGTTTCATCACCAATCACCATTAATATATTAAATCAACATCATTCCTCTTGCAATAATTGTTTGTCACCGCCACCCATCACATCTGCATTATCGGCTGCTCTTTAGACGGGGTTCGTGCCCTAATGACACCCCCGGGGGCCATGAGGACAAGTCACCCCCTGGGGGTAATCAACCCCTCCCCTTGCGGTGTCACTCCTCCCCGTACAACAGCAGATGGTGGCATTTTATTTATTTGCCCGGATCCTAAATCTGGGATTGGAAGTGGGGCCGCACCCTAAGATTTGTGTTGATTTAGTGGCGTGATAGCAAACAATTGATTTTCGAGCAACTTCTTGATGAAGTTCACTTAAATTAGTATTTTTTTACGTTATCTTAAAGGTAACTCAACTTCGATACTTATTTTCTGACCTAAAAAACTTTATTTGTGTTTAACTTAGAAGGTTTAGCTAACTTAAGTGTACAAGTAACGTAAACGAAAGTGTAACGAACAATGTGAATTGTAAGATAACAATTGTAACAAACAATGTTAATTATTAGTTTACAATGTAACAAGTAAAAACAATGCACAACGGCAGGCGGCGGCAAATGTCACTTTGTAGAAGTAGTGACAGAATAAAAGGTCATTACTATCTAATGAGGTAGGTACCTTTTTACAAAACGCAATTCTTCGTTGAAAGGCGCATTTATTTTATGCTATTAAAAAATAATGTAATATATAATTGTTTTTAAAAGTTTTGGTTCAAAACCTCTTAACACTTATTATTATTTCAAACCTCTTAACACATAAGATATTTCATCAATTTGTTTCGGATCTTTTTACTATGTCTCTCCGGAATTCCGCAGTTAAGCAATTCCAAATACGAATATAAGTAGTTTAACATTCGAGATATAAATGCAGTTTTTTTTACCCCAAACATAAATATAGCTAAACGTTTAAATACCTACGATTAAATATTTCGAATACGAGTATATTTGCTACGACCACGTACAATATCCATACTTCCACAAATAGAGTCAACTCCTTTCAGTCTAAAACTAAGTAGCTCAGTATGTCCTAAATTCTTTTGAGCGTTTTTTTAGGAATTTTCCAACCCTGCCAAACTGGTCCCAAGGTGCCTGGTTTCGTTTTAACTTTTAACCCTCCGTCTATAGCCGCAACGACTTTCCAACAGGGTACGTAAGGTTGTTAGGCATGAAGTTTGAAATTTGTTTTTAAACGCAATCACGTGAAATTTCCATACATTTTTGCAACGTGTATTTAAAATTAACAACCCACTCAAGATAGTGAATGGGCTTCATGCACAGCACAGGGCATAAACACGAAGTCCCATTCAATAATAATTTGCATGTTCAATTCTGTATAAAATTTCTACCTTTTATGATAATTTTTCGAATATACATATATTACGAGTACCTTGTTTGGCCGGGTTATGAGTTATTCTCTTTTTTTTTTATTCAAATCGATTTTTATTAAATATTCAAAATGGGCGTAAAATGTTATTGGATATTAAAATCATCCATTTTATGGGAGCAGGTTCAACGTTCGCTGTACTTTCATCGGGAATCATTTAAAAAGTCTTTACTTTATTACTGTCTCCTATCTGACTGGAGGTTTATTGACTGTCAGTTCCGGAATAAAACTAAAAACTACAGTTCACTCTTATTTAAAGTTAGAGAAAAAACCCAGTTTTGTAAATTTTATTTTGATTACACTATTTTATCATAGGTACTTATTTCTACTTGCTATACGACTTCGAGTAGCTTGTCAGCGGTACCTTCGTAATTTGTATGCAAACATCCACCCTTGTTTACTGTTCTTTGTCATTCTTGTTAAAGGTACTTAGAATATTCAAGAGTAAATTCTGTTTAATTTAGAAGCGCCTTTATGTTACACAATGGTAGCTATCGTGTCATTCTAACGTTTAAATTGTTCATTGGGGGAGGGGGCTTTCGGTAGAATATTGATTAATATCCGTCTGGTGCAGAAATATTTTCCCACAATGAAAAGTATGTATCTAAGGGTTTGTAAAACAGTTGTGTTTCGTAATAAACTAAACAATCTATACTTTTCCATTGAACGTATTTAAGTACCTACTGGTTTTCCTGTCAATAGAATGTGACTTAATGTATCTACATTCCTAATCTCTTTTTGAAATGAAACCAATTTGGTGTCATTTTATATCCATTACTACTAAGCGAAGAAAGCTTTTATGTGGATAGCCACCCCTTTCGCACGTAGTAAATGTAAATATTTTCACTTTGTGTGGAACTCATCTACATGCTTAATGTACTAGAATAACTTGAATTACGAACATCAAAAAATATTTCAAACGGATGTCATGATCGGAAGAGATTACTCAGCGGAAAGCGTTATAGGTGAAAATATGTTTACACGTGTAAATCATTGCTTCTGCCAACGTAACACTCTGCATATATCCAATACCAGCAATAACTCACCTAATTGCTAACAAAACCATCCATACACCTCCTTTATCGTCCAACGGTTTTGTCATACAGATTTGTCTACCGTTAATCATCTAACCGTCTGTAAAACTCTATAAGCTGCACAAACGATTTTAATCTCACGCTACCTCGAAATTTTGGACGAAATTCAGATGTAGAGGGTTAGAGTTTAATATTGTGTTATCAGTGGGTAAATCGTCTGAGAAACCAAGTAAAACTGATACACACTAATGTACGGTAGACTACAATATACATCCATTGAGTTCAACTCCACGTGTTGGACGACAGAGCACTACGTGTAAATCCGTATTGGATGTTGATCGCCCATCGCGCTTGTCATTTTCGGCGAAACGTAAACAGCATTTGTCACGTGCGCACTCGGGTCTAAACTTCGCCGATTAGCTGGCACTAGTTTGTGGTGATATGCTTCCGCAAGCCGCGAATGGTTTTCCGATCGAATAATAATTAACGATCAAACTTACCCTAGAATACCTGATCCCGCGGCTCACTTCCGCCGGTCATATCTGTTATTGCTTATCAATTATTGTGGCGGGCAAATATTGCCGCGGGAATTTCAGCATTTCCACTATTTTGCACTAATTGGATTCGCCGGGGTTGACGTAGCACAGAATTCAAACTTCTCGTTTTCAACAACCCATCCGAACAATTTTTTGTTGAATGTATTTTTTTAATTAATTAGACAATATTTTTACTCATATTGTGTTATTGGATATTGTCACGGAATGCCCCGCCAGGGGGCATTCGAATAAAATCAAGCACACAAAATATGTATATTTTTTAAATTTTCTATTTGTTTTGAATCGCATAAACTGATTTCATGTAATTCCTTCCTATTGTGGTTATGTTTATGGTTTGAGTTTTTGTTCAATGTTGATGTTCAAATTCGTCAGTACCATCTACCTATACACAAAAACAAATCGTTTCTATCCTTGTCCTGGAAATTTCAAAGTTTGAAGCTCGCTAGAACACCTTAGTCGTTGTTATGGAGACTTCGAAACTCTGCTAAAGTTGAGATTCTAGATTCTACAATTTCTGCACACACACGACTGGCTTACACTCCAAATAGTAGATACACTAGATCCCAGCGTCCCCCGTATCAGGAGCACATACACGGCGGGAGGTAGAAGATACATAATATTCAGCAGGTATTCATTACATCTAGCAAACATCTCGCCCAACTTTTCAGCCATCATCCGGGTACAAATGGAACCTGTTTCAGCTCGGAGGTATTGAAACCCCAATGTTGCACATTCATACGAGTACACATGTGGAGATCGTAAGCAAAGTCTCGGGATAGTTAGCTAAAGAGGTTTTTTTTTTAAATACAAGAAGCCCTGAGGAAAATTCTTTCCCTCAAGTCGTATGTCTTTGGGGATGCTGTGTAGAGGGTCTTTTGGAGGACAGAAAGGAGAGAACCTAGGTATTGAAGATATCCTTGTTGCAGAAGGGAGGAAACACAGAGGCTGGCTAATTATTCCACAACCGAGCTGTTGAACTCAAGAACAAGTCTTAGAAGCGACCCGCTTTTATGTGGCAAATTTCAACCGTTTACAAATGTTGGACAGGCGTTTGGCGGTGTTTCGAGGGGATCAATGACGCTAGTTCTTCGGAGCATCTTCTATAGTATATTATATATATTATTACGAGTTAAATTAGGTAATGCCGGTCCTCTATTTAGAATGCTAACGTTTTAGCCAAACTTCGTGCATTGATTCAATAGCGCGCCCGCATCTTTAGGCTTAATGCAAAAGGTGAATAACAACCTGGACTGCAGTTTGTTGATATGAAGACGTAGAAAATTGCCTAGGCTTTGAAACAGATATGAAAGAATACACACACAATAAGCTATATACTCGTTTGTTTTCCAGTGAAATTTAAAATTGATCTATGTGGTATAGATACAGAATGAACCCTCCTCGTATCGATTAGAAAGACGCCACCCTCCATCCATAATAATTTATAGCATTCAAAATATTATTTTGACACATCTATGGAGAATATTATGTTGTAGGTTGGGAACGCGCCATGAAACTCAATGGTCTGCTCGTGAAATATTCCTCTCAATAGTTGCTATTCTCTCCCTCCTCTTCTCCAAATCAGACCGCACGGCCCCATACTCCTCCATTCTAGGTAGGAATACCGCTAGACAACCCCAGACCAGGTGTACTATACCAGTAGGGGAGACTGGGGCAATCGAGGAGTGGGAACTATTCAGGTGGAGTTTTGGGGTTGGTATTGTGGGGCACACATTTGAGCCAAGTCGTCCCCCCCGATCATTTTAGTGCCGTAGATAAAGGCGGTCACTAATTTGATCAGCGGTGCAAGTCAGCTCGGTCATACGGCGCAAACTTTGGCCAATTACACGGATAAAGTTTATAGCCTGCGCCAGTGTTTCCGTTTGCCGGGTTGTCGCAATCCCTTTACAAATCCCCTGCAATTGTGCTCGTAATGTCGGCAATTTCTCGAATCCTTAATTTATTGCTGACAATCTAGCGTTTAAGTGATTATTATCGGATTATAAAGGTGTTGAGGACAAAATAAAAAAGATTGCCACACATTACATTACATTCTTCCATCCATCGGCAAATGCTTCTAATGGAAGAGTATTATAACATTTGATATCTAACTTGACTATATATTGTAGAACCCAATTTGTATGTACCCAAAAGTTTTAATTAAAAAAAAAACATTATTCACTTATGCATAAAGCTGGTTTTGAAAATAACCTGAAAAGAGCTTATTAGAATATATTTTTTTCAGAAGGCAGTGATAGAAGACAGTGATCTGACGGCTGTTATTGTAAATAGTGTATAGTTTATTCGTATAGCTGCACATGGTAGTTAGCTCAAAACAAGCCCGAATGTAAAATGATTTTTTTTTATTAAAAAACTTTTGTAACTTTGCCTTAAGCCCAAATGTCTTATAATCGTGTTTATTTTCCAATAGTTCCGCTCTGACTCCGCTAGGTGTGCGACGCCTCACCTAGGATAGTGCGAGCAAGTGTCAAGCAATTGTTGAACATTAACGCAGACTCCCGAAATATTAGATATTAATATTATAAATGATTTCGTTTGCCCTTTTGACTGCTAAAAAAATGTTAGTTTGATGAGAACTACCTCGAGCGCTAGGAGCGCGGTGTGTGGACAGGGCTAATACTCAATTTGTCAAATAGGAAAAAGTATATTTTTTATTTCCAGGTTTTTTAAAATTATTTAATTTATCGTAATGTTAATAATATTATTCTGTATTTTTGCAGTGTAAACCATAAACAAAATATTACATGCTTACGTGTTTTTTTAATACATTCTTAAAAATAATGTACATATATGACATATTCCGATCCATTTGATTTAGCCATAAGTCCTATTTGGGTCGGTACTTAACCGTGCATTGTTTTGCAAAAAGTTGAAAGCAAAGAAGCAATCTTCCAGTAATCCTCCCCTCGAACATCCATCGTATAAATTGTGGTGGTTTTCTCAGCCGCCGAACTTTTACGGTTTGCGTACTGATGAAATGTTTGGCATCTTCCCTCCCTGTGCCCTATCTTTCTTAGATCATAAAGCAAACCTTTCGCCTTATCTCTTTCAGTACGGATTTCGTAAGTATTTTATAACACGTCCGCACCTTTGTGTGTCTTTGTTGATCCCCTCAAATAACACAACCCACATTTCTTATCTCGGCCTTCATCGCACCAACACAGCGAGGAAGCGATGAAAGTCAGACCCAACTAAGCTTCTCACCCCCAACAAGTTCGAGGAATGATTAATAAGCGCGACGGTGAAGTTTCTAAAATGTCTAAAATGAGACGATTCACCCTGTGCCATGGCGCACCCCGCTCTCCCCCCCCCCACCCCCTGCCTTCCGTCTGTGACGTCACGGCGATATTATGTATTTTAAGTCGGTTCATATTTCGAATAAATTTGCAGTTAACTCCAGACCATTGAATTCGCTGAGCTTGCATGGAGTTCTTAAGTGTTTTCAGCCCAGGTCGGGAATAACTGCTCGAGTTCGTTACATTTCGGAATATGAACGAGTACGTCGCCGTCTTATTGCTCCAAGTTTCCCAGTAATGCCGTCTTCGTTTATATTATTATAATCATCTTCCCTTATTATTTTACTTTGTAAATTTCTATTAGTGCATGAATTTAAGTGTTTTCTTTAGTAACTCACTGCCTGTGTAACGCTGGAGTACGTACAAATATACAAAATGCTTCAAAAATTATGTATATCTTACTTCCATCTTATTGTAAGTCATGCAATTTTATGCTTGTTTCTTAGGAGGAACGCCTGCGCGGCCTGTTTCATACAAAACTTAATTTTGGATTTGAGGCCAAAATACTCACCTGTACCTGATGATCTTTGGTTTCATCAAAAAGCGTAGTAAATATCTACTACGGATTAGAAGTAATTTTTGTTTTTTTTTTTATATTATGAAATATAAGCCCTTAAAGGAATTGATTTTTCGCGATTTTAGAGGCACCTTTAACAATTATTTGAAGTCTAACGGTGATTTACAAAAAAAAAGTTTTACCACGTCTGCTTTGAAAATATAATTAAATATTAAAATAAACATTGTGGTCGACTTTAAATTAAATTAAAAACGACCAATTTATAAATATCGACCCGAAAAACGTTTTTTTTAATGTTTTGTTTTTTTATATTTTTTTATTTACGTAATCATATTTACGTAACATATGATAATTTAAAAAAAAATACAATAAACCCGAAAATAATGTTGCCTCTAAAACTGTGAACATCATTTTTTTCATGCCATTTACTTCATAATTTAAAACAAAAATAAATAAAATACTGCTCATACGTACTAGATATTTACTAAACCTTTAAATAAAAAATATATCTTTCAGTTAGAATGGGTATTGTGACCTCAAATCCAAAATTTATCTATGCATAAAACAGGCAGCGCAGCCGTTCCTCTTAACTAGTGTCGATTTGAAAATCATAAAACTGAATGATTTTACTCCAGACCATGCGCGCGATATGTTTTGCTGTGTTTTATTTTTTGTATAATATATTTTTTTTTAATTTTTATTTAATATAAATCAAATTTAATAATATTGTATTTTCTTTGAAAATGTTTGAAACAAAGTTTGAAAATGGCCCTGAACGCCGAAACAGCTGTCACAATATTAAAAAAAACTAACATCCTTTCAGAGCTTAATATAACATTATTAAATTTTAAATTTTTAAAATATAAATTAAATGTAGTTTTACGAATTAAACACAAAAACAATTAATAAGTGTAACATGCCTATAGTATGTTCATTATTTACAGAGCTGTATTTTTTCAATGTTGGTACTACCGCATGTAAGATTTAGGCCTCAAACTATCAAAAAGCAAAAAACGAGGTCAAACCATCGAAAACTTGTAATTCACCGATAATGTTTAAATAATATTATTAATTCATGAAAATTATCCTTAAAGTCCCTGTAAGAACTAGCACTAACGAAATATTTAACAAACCTAACATTATGTCAATAAAACAATTATACTCTAAAACAATCCTGTTTTACGTTCATAAATACAAAAAAAAACAAGAATTAACAACAATCACACATTAGAAACACTAGATCTCAGAGTCAAAAACACATACAACAAGGAACCACAAACACAACATTTGGACGAAAAAACTTCTTATACTATGGTACTAAACTATTCAACGAAATCCCACTATCCTTTAAAAATCACAACGACTATGATAAATTAAAAAAATAACTAAAACACTGGATACGTTACATAGGGAGATCTGAAATGGAAAATATATATTAACACCAAATACAGACTAACACCGAAACCACTCGACTGCACTTAAAACTCCTCACTTTAGAATTATTTTAATTTTTTTCATCAAGCACATCAATTTAATATAATGTAATTTAATATTTTGTAAATGAAATCCTAAGCACGGGAAATCCCAGTGAGGATATCATTATTTGTTATTTTGTTATAAAAAAAAGAAGGTAGTATAACATTATTATTATGTTCGTTATTTATAAATAATTAATGGTAGTACTCTCGAAATTATTTGTAGACCAACTCATAATAATACTCCCTCTCTAAACACGAGAATTTCTCAGGGAGGTATCAATTAAGATGAAACTAAACGGATTATATATATTTTTAGTACTTATCTACCTACTGTTATTATCATTTAAACAATATTGTCAATTATATGTAATAAATATCTGTAGAAGATTGATCAATAAACCAAGAATTGTGGGCCAAAACTGACATCTATCATATATGTAGCATCTTATCCTCTCTACCAGCCCCTGTAGAGAAAAGGCGCGATAGTTAGTCAGTCTCATAAAATATAAATCAATTTATTAGAATAATTTATTGAAGCTTGTAAATCTCATTGTAATATTACATCATTGAAGATACTATTAACAAATCTCAAATGAAAAATGAAACAGAAAGACACAGAAAATTAAAAAGTATCGGTCACATCTAGGAGTCGAACCCAGTACCTCTGTCTTACCGAAACAACACTCCAACCACTGAGCTATTGATACACTATCTAGATTGCAAATATATTCGGGTAGAACTGTGCAATCGTACAAAAAAATAACATCCAAATATGTGGGTATTTAATTGAGGATTATATTAATAATCCGTAAAATTGAATTATGATATCGATGAAAATGCCGGAAAATAATTAGGTCTCGGAACAACACTCTAACCTCGGTGGTTAGAGTGTTGTTCCGGTAATACAGAGGTCTTTGGTTCGATTCCCAGGTTCGGCCAATATCTTATTACTTTCTGTGTCCTTTTCTGTTTCATGTTTAATTTGATATTTGTTAATATTATTATCTTCAATGATTACATAAAATATAAGTTTTTTTTAAATCATCAAATTTCTAATAACAAAAATGTTCTAAACCCAAAAATTCTTACGAAATGGAAAGGGTGCAGAAAGTTATAAAGAAAAATAACCGTTGCACTATTTAGCACGTTTAATCCGTTTACGGAGCTTTAGTAGAAAATCGTGTGAATTTTATGGTGACCCACCCTTTGCCCTAGTAAGCCTCCACCTCGGCTTGCTGCCCCGGCTGGGGTTCCCCTTCGGGCGCGGCCCTTTGTGTCGTGATTCTAATTTACATCCCTCGCCACTCGGCGCCGCGGGCGGAAATATTATCATTTCGCTACTGTTATGTTTCTCGGTAATGCGGACTAGCCCGGCAATCCTGTGACTTTTTATTCTTTCGTCTCACAAAAGTATGAATGTCGTACAAGAGTCGCCAACTACCCGGAGCCAGTGATTCCTGTTTAAGGAATGTTGTAAAGCTGAATGCATTGAGGTTGGGTTCTTGGTTTCTCAGATCTAGATAATAAATATTTTAAGCAACATTCTAAATACTGATCTCTGACCAAGGCGATTTTTCTAACAATTAATGCCAATTTCTGCAAAAGATTTGTAGTCCCTTTGTGGCGTCATTATTAATGAATTAATAATAATAACTTTGTTCACACCACCTTTTTGAATGTATAAATATCAACATATTTCGAAAGCAAAGCTTTCCTCATCAGTATACTGTAGGGGTAGGCAGAGGCGATGAACCGTCACACATCTCTGTCTTGGCACACACACTCTTGGCTTCATTAACATTTTCTCATAATTTTTTATCTAAAAAAAAATTCGTACGTGTTAATAAACAAATCAAGGCAAAGTTTTTTTTCTTTTTATTTCTAAATTAAATGGTGGCTCCAACTGGAGAAGGAGGCGCAAATACACTTTATTTTCAATTAAATTATTTTTGTAAATCTCTATATATAAAAATGAATGTTTGTCTGTCTGTCTGTCTGTCTGTCTGTCTGTCCTCGATTTTCTCGAAAATAACTCAACCGATTTCGCTGAAAATAGCACAATTTGTTCTTATTAGTGCTGGGAAGGTTTAGTGAAAGTGAGAGTTGAATGAAATCCAATATGTAAAACTGTTGCTTTAATGTTTTAAAATTAGTATGAAAACATTGAACCCACCATGTTCTATTGAGGTTAGCTCATAGATAAATCACAATAGTTAGCCACAGATTACATATTTAAAAGAAGAAGGTATGTTTGGGTACAGTATACTAGGGGTACTTAAGAGCTTTATTATTTAGATATATTTTGAAAAAATAAACGTTTGGAGTGAAATAAAATTTTCAAGTGAATTGTGGCATCATTATTGATAAATGAATTAATTTTTTTTTTATTGATCATTCTTTTGTTTAGAGAAAATTAATTAATTAAATTCACCCAAACGACAAGCGAGAATTTCTAACTTCATAACTTTATTCCAAAAAAATAAATAATCCCGAGCTAGGCCGGGTACACATCAGCTAGTTTTATATACAAGTAGAAAAAATGTAGTTTAGTAGCCACGTGGTATGGCCAAATTGCATTTCAAAGTCAAATCATTATGCACATTAATTATCTATGAATTCTGTATCTCTCATTCTACCCCGAAGCCTTTACCCATTTTCATAAAACAATCTCATTCTACTGTTGAGATTTGCACCACCTTTGTGCACGGATTTCCCGGAAAACAAACGCGGTCTTCTCCGCCTTATTAAAACAATTTTTCATAGACAAGTCCGCAACCAACTGAAAATCACTTTTTACCCATTATCCTTTCATCTTGGCAGTTTTTTATTTTTCCTAGACATGTTCTCGGCCTGATCTAGGGCTATACGAATTTTGCATAACTCGAGAGGAAACAATTTCTCCAGCCTTTGCCTTCGGTGCTTTCCCTTAAAATTCATCCCGCTCCCACGAGCATCCCGACAAGTTCGGGCATTCTGGTAACAAAACCCTAACAAATACCCCTACTTTATTTTCACATCTATAGTGTTTCGCAGACTTTTTTTCTTATTTCCATTTCTTATTTAAATTCCGTGAGTTCTGGTTCATTTTTTTTTGTATGGTGGAAGGAAAGTTTGAGCTCCAAACTGAGGCTGTGGGATATTCCTCCCCCCCTCCCCGTGTGAGAAGCTCAAAGTATTTACAGGGGTTAGGGGATCCCATGTTCGGAACCCGGGTTTGATCAGGGACTTCGATTGTGCAAGTTTTCAACTAAGCATTTCCGTTGGAAACCATTTTCACCCCGCTTGTGTTCATATTATTATTTAAACAATTTTCACACAAAGTAAGAATAAATCTTTATTAGACCTTGATAAACGGATGGACAAGTCATTATCTAGACTTACAATTTTTATAAACTGTCTTTGTTTTACGTATACTCGTTTCACGGCGTATGTAAGTGGGGAATATGCGCATGTTTGCGATAGTTGGTCTGCGAGTTATCGCTACAAAACGGTACATCAATTTGCCGGACATATAAAAATATTCATTGATACGTAGAGTTCACAACAGTTCGCTCGGAATGAATTGTTTTTATTAACGGGTACCTTATATCAGTTTTTATTTTTATCTTTATGTAGTGGAGTTTATTATTACATTAGTTTGTTATTTTCCTTGCATAACTTGGATTTTAATCAGTGCCTATGAAGCAGTATTCCACAGAACAATACGGTTCGTAATCATGTACATATCTATTACGCAATGTATCCTATTGGATGACACGTGACAATCAAACGTGATATAGTGCCACTGCAAAGCCTCGGTACACCCACTATCACTCCTCTGCAAACAGTGGCGAATCTATCCCTGGGACTAAACCACTGCTTAAATAACGTGATACGACTTACCGATTAACGAGGAATTTCAGTAAATTTTCTTTCATTTTTTCCTACAATATTCATAGTAACATTCACGGTAAAATATTTTTTTACGAAACTGAAACGGGCTTGATTTGAAGAGTTTGCATCAGATGACGTCACCAGAGTTGTCAATCTATCCACGTTAACGTCTCGATCGGATTCAGATGACGTCAGAGCCATGCCGGACCGTTTAGATCTCTTGATTTTTCAATATCTTTTTTAATTGGTATACAAAGACCTAGCAATAGCCTCCGAGCGGAAACCGGCCATTGTTTGAAAAGGAGATACATATGTTAATACTATACGGAAGAGAAGGGGGATGTGCTAATATAATAACACTTAGGGCGTAAGCGATCATTTAAAAAAATATTTAATAAAACACGACATATTTAGAAAAAAACAAAAATCTCATGACTTGTTACAAGACTGGCTTAAAGAAACACTGCTTTTTTTTCTATAACATGTTAAATAATTAAACTGCACGTGTTATTTATATTTTTCGAGTTATACTTTGCGATTTTTTTCTATCGGGGGAGTTTCGTCTAATTACTTTTTCAACTAGACATCTGAATAGAGATTACCTTAAAATATCTTTTTTTTAAAGTGCATAACACTTCCAGATGTCGAGGGAAGTTTGTAATATGTACATTGAAATTCTGAATGCATTCAGGTTTGATTCCACTGTTTGCAGTGATTTTTTTTTACCTTTTGCCTGAATACGCTTTACGCATTTGAATTTTTCTTCCACTTGTTGTTTTGCGTTAGATTTCACGCGGTCCCTTCATCTCTCTCGGGACCTTATGGCTCGGAAGTGGCGACACCGCTCGGGAGCCTATTACCGATTTGACCAGGTCCTTGGTCCTTATAGCTAGCGGGTTACAAACCTCCCTTTGCGTCCCTCAAATAAAATAATAAGCACTATGTAACATGTATCGCTGTATAATTTAGTATATTTGCACTTCACTCCATTGTGGAAGATACTTGCTCCATTCGGGATCAAAGCGTTGCTTTAGTCCAAACGGTTTTAACCATGTTATAAGCTGGTTTGAATATCTAGGTTTTACCGAACGTCTTCTTCCCTATTTTCAACCCCCTTGATAATTAGGTGTGTTATTGATCCACTAATTCGATGGGACTCTTTTTGCTTTGAAAAAAAACGCTTTTACTATAAGGTTACAAGCATGCTTCTCTCCCTGCCCCCTGTCCTATTGACAACGTTGACTATCATCAGGACAATTGAAATTAGTCTAAAAATGCATAAATCCATAGATAAAAGAAGGAAAGGTAGATATGGAATGGAAGCTACGCCCAAACTGCTATTACTATCAAAGCGGCGCGGCGAATCCAATAAAAGTCATATATTTGGTGTGTACACACCAAATTTGATTGAAAAGTTGATTCGATTTCCAGTAGTATGGATGAACGATGTTTGTGATACTTTTGTGCGCGAGGTTTTATACTAATAGTGGTTTGTAGCTCATTTTTCTTGTTTCTATTATCTTTTCATAAATCTCACCCGTTTTGGTATGCAACGTAGCTTTGTCTTCCAGATTATCGTCAGTAATTAGACGTTTTTTTCTGGAGTTAGAATGTTAATCTTGTGTTTCTAAAGGTGGGTGGGTGTTCTTGGCAAACATAAACTGCCGCCCAATCCAGCCCTGTCTCGCCAACTCCCGCCGTGGATCTTTATTACGTATGTAAATGCTTACAATCTGAATTGCGTATAATTTTCAAGTCTTAATGACATTTTCTAAGTTCCTCTATCAGTCACTGCATAATGAATCCGTTACATTGCTGAAATTACCTAACCCCAATTTCCGGCGTATTTGTCGAGAAACTCACATTATGCTATATCGAGTTACGTAGAACGTGTTTTCTCTTAACCTGAACATTACCCTTTCCCTTCAATCTTTTTTTTTTTTTAAATACGTCGTTTATAAACTTCTCTTTCTCGATTGTAATTGTATTTATTTATTTTAACGCCCAGAGGGCATTTACATAAAAAGTACATATAGTACATGAAAACTGAAATAATAAAAACAAAAATTGTTGTACATAAAAAATTTAAAAATTGCAATACATAAAAAAATACCAGAAATAAAAATAGGAGAAACAAAAATAAAAAAAATACAGTTCGGTATTTTTACAGAAAAACCAACAGAAGGTTTGTGAATATGGTTGGAATGCGTATTTGATATGGTTCACTAAATTCACCAAATTAACGTTATATCACCACGTACTGTTTCCCATAGTGTGAAACCGCTGTATTGGGGAAAGAGCAATGTAGTTGTGCTTAGGTATATTGCAGTGAAATAGAGTATTTTGTCAGGTTGTTCTTGTGGGTATGCGTAGGTTTATGAGTTGCAGTAGTTCGGAACAGTCAAATCTAAAAAAAAAGTTAAATCGTTTATTTCACGTTTATTCTAATATATGTATTTTTAGAGTATTTCATAATAAAGGTTAATTCATGTATTCTAGCGGGATATTTAATTAAAAATTAATACAACTTGAATTTTTTGTTGTTGTTGTAATTCACTCAATGTTATTATTGTGAATTTTGTAAGAGGGTGATCAAATTACTAAGTTATATTCAATAATGCTCCGGACCAGAAATACGTATAATAATTTAATGACGTGTAGGGAATTCAAGTTTTTGCTTGTTATATGTATTGTTATTATATTAACCGCCTTACTCCATGTATGACTAAGGAACTCCACTGAAAAATATTATAATTTTAAAAATTATGTGTCTTCAGATTCAACAACAAACGTCGATTCTGAATATATGTATAATTAAATTGTGTATGGTTATTCGTACAATAATAATAATAAACCGGTTTTGAAAAATCATTGAATACCCAAAACATTAAAACACTCCTGACGTCATTCGTCCACGTTCACAGCGCCATTCCGAAGCACTGTGGAGAGATTGACAACTATTTTGACGTCATCCGATTCAAAATCGCATGGTTCTCTGAACTCTGAACAATTCAAATTGGACCCGTTTTCACGAGGCAAAAAATCTAGTTTTAAAATATGTTTCTACCCTGAAAACGTGAGTTCTTTAAAACTAACCAAAAAAATACTTGTATTTACAGTCTGACGTTTTATAATAGACAATAAATGAGGGCCCTGCAATCGTTTAAAACATTTTAAATGGCAACACCAAGATACGTCATAGGAAGATCAATATATATTTGAAAACGGGACAATTTGTGCTTTTTGTTACTTCAACCATACCGTGCTCACAGATTTATGGTACCTCCCGAAAGGAGATAATTCTATATCGAATTTTAAATCTTTTTTATGTTTAAACTTTTTTTTATTATTTAACGCTTTGAAACGAAGATAATTACATGGAAGGGCGATTTTTTTGTATTTCTAACATTTTTGTATCGAAATAACCATGTATTTAATAATAATAATAATTGGATGATTTGTATAGCGCCGTTTTTGTGAAAAATCACCTCAAGGGCGCTTTGATGTTAGATATGATAAGATTGTTCCACCCCAGCCAGGAGCACTCCTGTCCCGGTGCGACCGATACACCAGGGGGCACTGATTTGTTATGACTTGGAACACTTGCTTTGTGGATGGGAGGGAGATTGGAATTTAACCGTTATACATGGCAACTTTATAAGCCAATATTGGAAATAAGGATGGATAGGAATCAAGGTTTTGACTGAGCGTTGGTGATCGTTTTTCTTCTCCCGCTTCTTTTTGTTTCGAGTTTCTTCTTACTTCTAGCTACTCGCTTCTTGCTTCTTGATTTTTGCTTCCGGTTTACCGCTTATGTTTTGTTTTTCATTTTTGCTTCCCGTTACTTCTTGTTTCTCGTTTCCAGCTGTGTTATGCTTCTTGATTACCGCTTTCAGCTACACGTTTCCAGTTTCCCTTTGCTTCTTCCACCCCGTTTACCACTGCTTCATATTTTTCTCTCCCGGTTCGTTTCTTGCTTCCTATCTCCCGGTTCCCACTTACTGTTTATTGCTTTTTGCTTCACGCTACTTCTTATTGGCTTAGCACTTCCTGCATCTCTCTGCTTCTTGCTTCCCTTTGATTCTTACTTCCCATTTGTCGCTATCAGTTTCCCACTGTTTCTTGCTTCCCATTTCCCGCTGCTTCTCGAATCCCACTTTCTGCTCCCACTCCTTCTTGTTCTTTCAGACGTACCTACGTATCAGAAGAAAAGTTATTAACACCTTGACTTGGAAGCTTCCCCGTCATTTGAAAAAAAAGTTGACGGGCATTCCTTTTTACCGTTGGATTTTTGCGTAAGGGCTTTTGTTTTTGTGTCATAAAGATGGAATCTACTGTATTAATACTGAGAGGTATTGTAGCTAGTCGTCTTCTTTAATTAAAATTGTGTAGTTAGAAAGAGAATACTACATTTATCATATATATGCGGGAATCGTAGAGTAATTAATGTCAACTAATGCGAATACCATTCAGAGATGCTAAATGTTTAATTTGTCTCTCTGTTTTGGGAATAGTAATTAGAGAGGTAAATGTACAACCCCTCATGTGTCATCATATTTGTACAAGTTGTGAGTGCTACCCATCATATTAGACGCGAATATGTACGGCGAAGACAAGACGCCTTGACGACATTTTGTCAACTTCCTTGGTAAATAAAATAATTACCCCAGTCACATGAACCCGCAAAATGTGTTTCGAAATAACCGAGTATTAAAATAAAATAAATAATGAAACTTTGCTTTAACCACTGTATTGTTGTAATAAAACCGACATGTTTCTTGAGCAATTCTCGCCTCTTCGGGGTTTATTTAAATAGAGACAAAGTTTTATCATTTATTTTTATAAAAATTGTGCCACTATGAAAAATGCCTTAAACGCCAAAACAGCTGTCAAAATAATAAAAACTGAAAATATTATTGATTTACATTAAATTTTAAAAATGTCAATTAAATTGTGTTGTATGAATTAAACACAAAAACAATTAATAAGTTTGATAATGCCAGACCAGCTTATTAATTGAATTGTTATTGTGACTGGAGTTACTGGTATAAAAACGCTGACTGAAGGAGGCCGGGGAATAATGCTAATACGCCGTTTTAAAGAAAACGCAAGGGCGCTGATCACCGCGGATAGCTCCGTTGAACCTATCACGACATTTAATAAATGACGCATGTAGGTATCAGAAATTAACGGGGTCCATGGTCGAGGGGTAAGGCTCTCGACTACGAATCCGAAGGTCGCGGGTTCAAATCTTGGCGTGCGCGAGTAAATTTTATTTAATTAATTTGTGCTGTTTCACAATTGATTAACTTAAAAATTATAAATAAAGTATATTTGCGCACGTTCCAGAGTGGAAGATACTCTCAGTATCGCCCTGGTGAAAGACCACCATTCAGAATTGAAACGTTGCTTGAAATGGCTTTTAGCCGTGTTTGGTGACCAGATCTGAATAGCCAGGTATTTCCTCGCCTTCATCTTCCCCTTCTCCTTCACCTCCCTAATACCTTCAGCCTCTCAACATTCTCCAATTTAGGATGCCATAGTCTCACTGGCTCCAGACGATTGGGAGCAGTTGGGACTCTTGTGCGGTATTCATATAAAAAAAGATAGTTTAGACACTTAGAAGTCCGTTGTAACCTATCACAACACGACACATCTTAAAATTTAAAATCAATTAACATTGCGAGTATATACTTTTAGTCGTGAGAATATTTTTATCATCGTATCACGAATCGTTTTCCATTAAATTTAGATATTTTCTCGACGTCATCTGTATATTGTGTGTAATGCAATGTAGTTATGTGAAATTGTGGAAACAAACAAAAATGAACAATTGTATTGAAATTTGGAAGATATGAGCTAACTTTAATTCATTTGTGAGCATTTACAGAATCTTAGCACTGTACAATGCTTTAAAAAAAATTATTGTATAAATTAAAAATAATAAATGTTTTTTTTCAATAACAGGAAACTTTTCTCACAAAAAATAAAAACTGAAAATACTTCCAGAACTTGATATTAACATTATTATATTTTTACATTAAATAAAAAAAAAATAAACTTGATTAAGCCTTCGGAAAGCGAATCAGCTGTCACGGTTAATAATAATTACCTAACGGAACTTTTTTTTTAAATAAAATGTTTTTTAAACTAAATAATAATAGTAAATGAATAAGAAATGTTTTGTAAAAACCACTATTTACTATATGAATATCAATATGTTTCGGAAGCGAAGCTTTCCTCATCAGGATACAAAGTATAAATGGTGGTTTATACAAAACATTTCTTATTAATCTTATTATAAATGACACCACAGAGTAATTTTAAATTTATTGAAGAAGTAGTAATGGTTATAATATATATTTTTTTAAACTTTATATTAAATTATGATTGAACACAATAAATCATAAAGTTACTAAAAATACAACCGTTATCATTTTAGTTAGTTTTGATTACTAAGTACATTTTGTCGGTTACAAAATTTACTCTTAAATTGTAGCCATTAGAATTTCCCCTTAGTCTTATAAAATTTATGGTAAATTATATGAAGCGTGTAACTCATCTCCTAACAAAGATAATGAGATCTCCATCTCGGTAACATTCTCGTCAGCCTATTCAGGCTCCGAGCTCTGTTGTCGTTATATTTCATCCGTGTGAATCAAAACTTTTAATTAACTGGTATCCAATTTTAACTGCGCCATTGTTGTGTTGTGCGAATTTATACGCGACAAACAAAAACAATGGTGGAAATTACCAATTTGTATTAATATTTGCAAAACAGCTTTTCAAATTTTTTAACCAAGGCATTTTTGTGGCAAGAAGGGGACAGACTTTTAATTTTCTGAATAGAGCTTTAATTTTATGCACATAAAATTCGAGCTCCTGGGGTAGTGAAAAATCGACATAGTAAATATTTTAATTGGGGTGGTAAAAAATCGACGTATTCAGTATTTCAATCGGAGTTGTTAGAATTCGACATATTGAATGTTTCATTTGGGGTAGTAAAAAAATAGACGCATTAAATATGGTGTGGTAAAAAAATCGATATATTAAATATTTCTATTGAGGTAGTAAAAAATCGGCATATTAAATATATCAATTGCTAAAACTGATTGAAAAATATTTTTTTCCCGTTTTGCTACCCTGCTTTCCAGAAAAATATATTATATAAAAAATATTCATTTTTTAATTATTAATGAAACATGAAAACGGAAAAAAACGACAGAAAATAAAAAGATTTCAGTCGCATCTGGGACTCGAACCCAGGACTTCTGCCTATCCGGGGCAACCGCTTAACCAACTTTGCAAATCGACTGAAATCTTTTTATTTTCTGTCGTTTTTTATCCGTTTTCATGTTTCATTTAGGTTTTGTTAATATTATCTTCTACAATGATTAAATATTAAAATGAGATTTTTAAATCTCAATAAAAATAATTAATAATTAAAAATTGAATATATTCTTTAGACTTTTATAAAGAGTCAATAGATGTCTCATATTAATAAAAAATCGGATATTAGTCCGAGACACTGTATAGTTTGCAATTGTGTTCCTTAGGAACTTTGTAATCATTATAAATATAGCTGCCAATAATAGGGGTTAAAAAATGGCGAATAATATTGACAAATCTTGAATTTGAGATATGATATCGAAGAAGATGACATAAATTAAACTGGTATCATTAGCTAAGTTGGTTAAGCGTTTGCCCCAGATAGGCAGAGGTCCTGGGTTGAGTCCCAGATGCGACTGAAATCTTTTTATTTTCTGTCGTTTCTTTCCGTTTTCACGTTTCATTTAGGTTTTGTTGATATTATTTTCTACAATGATTAAATATAAAAAATATTTTTCTTTAAAACTCATTTTTCAAAATCCTTTATTTATTGATCAATAAAATTGAATAATTTTAAATAACCCCCATGGCTCGTGACGTCCTTTTTTCAGTTTAATTGATCCATTTCAAAGCTCCATACGACGAAAATGATGTTGGGAAGATCGGAAAATAATTGCATTAAGTGGTGTATTCCAGAAGGAAAAGCACGTGTTCTTGTTTCATATCGCCAGTACACGCAGTTTGAAATTTGTGTTGCTTCCAACGCATTCGTAGATTTTTTGCGTTTTGCAAAGTTATAATTTAAAACATTTTTGTATTGAATTGTGTCATCGAAATACTGAAACGGTTTATTTTTTTCAGCTGACGTTTGAAGCCAGAATTATTTTGGTAACGACACTAAAATAATAATGTAAATGTCTGGTTCTCACCTAGCAGTGAAATTCGTTCCGAGCAATACGGTAATTTGCAATGATTATTTCCAGATACCGAATTAAAACCCATTTCAATTTCAGTCCTTTCTGTACTTCACCGTATTTCACTTTCATTGACTATTTCTTAGTCACAAATTCCGCTCCACGAAATAGACTGGCATAAAAAAGGCAATTAAAATGTCTCCAATAATTCATTTGGATCGTGACCCAGTCTTAGAGCGTCGTCATTATGTTCCTTCGAAGTTCCTTTAATTCTGGCTCTGTTGTGGGCCTCCTTTGTTAGCGATTTTATTATTTCCCCTTTGTGCGGACCCTTTAAGTCTTTGAGCAGTCTGAACACTGAATCCACACCCCATAGAGAAACACTCGTCACCGAGTGCCGGCTATTGGTTACGCTCATAATTTACTCAACATTTGGGCCTGGCGACGCTTTTGGAAAGTCTGAAATGCATTTGGAAAGATTTGTTTATTGATTGATCGAATTTTTAATTTAAATATCGTGGAGTTCAAATCTGGGGATTAATGCTTAAAATACCTAAGTCACATTTTGATTTTGATTACTTGTGTTGGTGTAATTAACGTGTGGTGCCATCTTGTATGAGAGACGGCATGAGAGTGACACAACAATGTAGGTGTATAAGAGCGTGCAAGGTTGTCTAGTATATCCTCGTTATCACCGATCCCTGTCATCCCACATAATGTTTGTGTTAATTACTGTCTATTGACTTTTATTCCGCCGTCCCAATATCACAGTAAATGTTAAATTTAAAACGTCATTATAAAAAAGATGAAGACATTGTAGTTAGATAACAGAGAGTACTCTAAAATGTCGCTACTTCTAATGCTTACTGTTTGTATTTGTGAATGTATTGATTTAAGAACCTTTAAGAACTTGTGAAATAATGAAGCTGGTTAGCTGGCTGTAATTATCGCCGACACACACGAAATATTGGGCTATACCATATGCATCTAACTAGATATATATGTCACACTCTGGCGGTTCAAACTCTACCCACGCAACCAAACTTTCCTGCAAATAATAATACTACGATCACCTTAGTGTATTAACTATTGTCAAAATTTTCTTAAAGATGCTTTTCTACTCAGATTAAACAAAGCTCTTAGTGTGTATATGATATTAGAAATTAGTATTATTTATTAGTAGTACTTGGTATTTACATATTTTTAAAATTTCGCTGACTTTGAAGGGGTTAAAGTTTTCTCTTATATTTCTATAAAATTCCACTGCAATCACATAAAAATTTGAAACATTTATAAATCCGTTGAAATTAATATCTAGAATCCCTACACAGTATTTATAGTTTTATTTGTAACGTAGACTCGTTAACCTTATAACAAAGCTGAATTCCTCTGTTATACGAATTCTTTTCACAATATCCTGACCAAGGTATGATCTCAGTAATATAATAAAGCCTTTGCGCCCACCTTTATGGACGCAGGCCATTTATTTTCATCCCTTTAACTATGCTCCACCGCACCCCTACTGCCCAGGGGTCATTTTCATTTCGCAAACACGGGAAAATCCTGCATGAAAATAGGACGATTGCATCACGAAAAAAAAACTTTCATTTGAAATACCTTACGGAGTACGAACCATTTTAACTCCCCTTGAACATCGAACGAACAATTCTTTATTTATATTTGAATTTCCCTGTGAAGCCATTTTTCTGAAGCTGGTCAACATAAAAAATGTATTCAAGGAAATTCGCTCTAGGATTATCATGATACACCAGGACATTATTTATAATATTATGTGTAGCAATTTGCACCCTCACTACTTATTATATACTCCAATGTGCAATAATAACGAATTTGTGTAACATTTCTTCTAGGTAACTCAAAATTATTGTAGTGTGTATTTTTTTGTAATGTGGGTACCTATATTAAATTGTTTTATATTGAGGAATCATGACAGTCAAAAAGTCGTTAATTTGGCATAAAATACAAATAGAAATAGCTTACGAGATGTGAATTGTCTCATACGGGTATTTTATATGTTTTTATTATTATTGAGACCGAAACTTTTATTAATATCATGTTTTTAACTGCTGCGGAATTTAATAAAATTTTTCAATTCAAGAGTCGGTCTTTATTTAGTGTGACCCAATGTTAATCCAAATTCAATATCACTAAGCAAGCGAATGGAGTTTGTCAAATGTCAGAACTTAAAATGATTAAAACGCCCACACCGCCCAGGTGCGGACATTGACATTGTGTGGGGTTGTATATTTGAATCCATCAACTCTAAATTTAGTGAGTACAACGTTTACTGGCGGGAACTTTTGTTTTTCTTTCTACTCAAATTGTCAATTTAATAATGCTCGAATTTATATTAAGTTTCCTTAAGTACCGACCAATATTTATTTATACTGATATTCTTATGCGTAATTTCCGTTCAATGACTAACGTCGGTGGCCTAGGGCACACGTGTGTTAAGTGGAATTTGGAAATTCAGGTTAAAATAATACTCCAGGTTTATTATAAAATTTAAAGCAACAAAATTAACGTGAATATTCGCTTTTAATGCATCCTAGATGAAATAAGTCATGTGAATTTCTCACGAAACATCTATTTGCAAAATAAATATTCTTGAGAAATGCTTTTAAAAAAACGTTTATTGTATTTTCTTGAGCGTTGACTTTTTCAATTTTATTTTTAGTTATAACTCCACCCTCTTTACCATCCTTTCGCGGAATATCTGTAATTATTATAAAACCTTATTTTCGTCAAACATTAGACGGATATTTACCGTGTTACGTACTTAGATTTAATGCTTAGTTATGAAAACCTTTTATATTTGCATACAAACGAATAGATATAAGTCACGTGAGATCCACATCAAGGGTAGTTAAATATTCTACTCGAACCATATTGCAGTTCTATAAGTGTATAATTTCGTTGTAGCTTGACACCGTATATTAAGTGCTCGTATCAAGCATTTGATCATAATCATTACTCAACCGGTTATTATTCAACCCCTATTATGTCCACGTTTTAAATTAACGCTTGTATTTTTTTGACAGAAAAAGACTACCCCTTAACAAAATAATCTAAAAAAGATGTCTAACGTTTTATTTAACTCGTGAATGGAAGCTTTAATTATTTCTGCATGGCATTATTTTTTGTAGGTATGGTAAGAGAAATCTGTTTTCTTCATTTTATGCATACATTAGAAAATCTGATAATGCTGCATTCGGAATCGGTATAAACACCCGTTTTTTCCTCATTTTTATATGAATATTTAACTCAAATAAGGGGGAACATTTACCACGAAAACTGTATATTTCCCACAGCCTTCCATGCGCACGAATTTAATATAGCTGAGACATATAGCGCGCTTATTTAATAAATATATTTCTCCTTGTAACACCTCCCCATTTCACCAGCTGGCTTTGCACAGCCCTGCCAGGGTGCCATGTGTGGGTGCCATCCATAATACCTCCATTCCCAGTTGTAAATCAGAACTCCACAAAACATGCTAAATACAGAAACTTTGTAAAAGGGGGCGAATATTTAACACCCCCGAAGAAGTGAAGTACCAAAATGATGAAAATTCCTTACTCATGCTGAAAGAACTAACTATTTCTTTAGCACCTTTCAAGATAGAACTTTTTGGCTGTCAAATCCTTCAAATGTAAAAACGCTCCTTTGACACTTTGTAAAAGTGTTTTCTCATTTGAATAGCGTCAAAAAAATCTCCGTGCATTCTTACCTTTTTTTTATTATTTCCTTTATTTTACCTGTTACTTGTTCAATATTTATCGTTCAGGGACTTTGTGCGTGTACCGTGAACCAGTATTCTTTTACCTCGGTTGTGTGTGTGTTTGTATTATTTACCCCGTACAAGGGATGAAGGGATGATGGTTTTTATCTCTCCAGCCCGCAGATTGCCAATCTCAATGCAGCCAAGTCAACAAAGACTCACCAAATAAAATAGCATCTTTCGGGAATCATATTGGCTACGAAATCGTTAATTCCTTTTATCTTAACTTTCCCCCTTCATTCTTGCTCACTTTGAGAGCCGCATGTAATTAACGTACTTTCCCAAAATGAATCAGTTCGCTACTTTGATAGAAGTTTCTTGAATTTTCAAGTTGAAAGTACGCTTTATTGCTTCTCATTTTCGATGAAAATCAAAGACGCACACACTTGTTATACGTTTAATTAACCTATTATGACTTCACATAATGTGAAGAATGATTAAAGGCTGTTCTTGGGTATTCATATTTTACAACATACGATACTTCATGCATTAGGCTATGACTTAGTTATTTTTCACGCAAAACTAATAATAAAGGGTGTTTTTTTCCAGAGGTATACAATTTCAAAATTAAAAAAAAAAACACATTAAATTAATGTTAATGTCTATGATATTGGCTTTATTTAATAGATAATTTTATGCCATTATTGTTTATGAGTGCCACGGCTAGCTCGAATGAAGCGCAATCGTAAAGTCCGGGTGTTTTTTTTAGAGGTATACAAATTCAGAATGAGAAAAAAACACCGCATTACAATAATGTTAATGTCTATGATATTGGCTTTATTTAATTGATAATTTTATGCCATTATTGTGTAAATATGATTTCGGGCATATGAGTGCCACAGCTAGCTCGAATGAAGCGCAATCGTGAAGTCCAATTTTCGACAACTTTATCGGGCGACGGGGGCCGTATATCGGCAATAACACGGCGAATGTTAACTTCCAAATGGTCCAACGCATTTACGCAGTCACTGGTTTATCAGCATAGACGTGACTTCACATACCCCCAAAGAAAGTAATCTACTGGTGTGAGATCACACGATCGCGGAGGCCAGTTCACAGGTGTTTAAAAACCAAATCTCACCCTATATTACCAAATCGTTAAGTGTTTAAGCTATCATAGTGTTTCCACAAGTCTTACAGTGATAGCTAATTATATATTTCCATTAATACAAAGCAATCCTACAGATGCTATTCCTTCAACCCATCGTCGCTCAAATGAGTAATGACAAATAGTAATTATGCGTATTATCTAATCCGTATAACTTCTGCTTTGTGTTAGACGAACAATCCACCAGCATTCGCCTATCGCGATATTCGAATACGTAAACATTAATATTATTCAAATTAAGCGCTTACTAACAAAAATATGTGGGCGGAGACTTTCAAAGGACTTTTTTCACGCCGCCCTTTGCCTTTCCGGGAATCCTTGGTTTTGTGAGGAAAAGTTCAAAGCAAAGCTTTGAAATCATTCGTATAAATGACATCCAAGCCTCCTTCACAAAAGGAAGGTTCGATAGGAGCTCATCTGGGGTGGGCACGTGATTTGCATGATAAAAAGAACAAGTACCTAAACATCTCCACTCCCAGGGCCGGATTATCCGAAATGTGGGCTGCCTTCGCGCGCCCCATGCCGCACACTGACTTTGATTGAACGTTTTCGAAAGAAATGCACACAAACTTTTTTTTTGCTTTTAAGCCGAGTAGAATTTATTATTGTAAGATTTTGGGTTGGCGGGCTCGATTACGCAGTTCCTTTTTTATACATTTATCAATTATTTAGTTTCACGTGGAACGTTTCTTTTAATTCAGCTTTCAGCACATTCGATTCATCTTGTCAATCACATCCATTTATCTCATATATCTACTTTGTACATTCACCTACCTTCACCCTCATTCCTCGAAAATCCCTCATTCGGAAATCAAAATTATCGTTCCGTCTAATCTGGCTCCCTTGCTTCACTAAAGTTGCCTTCCTGGTAAAATCCACTTTTCACTGGAAATATTTTTGAATGTATATAATTCAATGAAAATGTTTTCTTTTCTACCTCGGCGTTTGCTATTCTCCCAAGTCCGCGGGTAATTTGTATCCATTCGCCTGTGACTGATTAAGTTGCCTGAAGTTCAATGCTTCCACGGAGGTTCCCGGAACAGGCAATAAATTGGTGCGGTGAGTCCCCACCTCCGCCAAGCGCACATAAACTCCAATCGGTATCTTAGAATCTTAGATGGATAATTCCGCTCTCGTAAGTCACTAAACCGCGTGTGCTCTACTAGTTTCCAGTGTTGAACATAATCTATGGCATTTATGCTCCCCATGCCGTCCATTTGCGCTTAACTTTAATATTGTTTGTCCAGAAATTTGCATGTTGCATCTATTTTGGTCTATGGTCTTAGAGTTCCCTTGTTTGAACTTCTGGAGCGGTGACATTGTTAAGCGGGAAACAATGCAATATTACTTACCGGGACAGAGCTAAAACAGAAACAATGACAATTATAAAATAGCAAGACAACTTGTTTTAAATCATAAATTCTCGAATCAACGTTGTCGCGGATGACTTAACTTCGCATTAGACATTTAAAGCCAAAAAAATCTGAGATTTTTTTATTTCTTTTCAGCGGAAACCTTTTTTCAGTTGTTTTGTGCACCTACTAAGATTTTCGGATATTTGTACCACTGCACCAGATTCCTGAAAATATTCAAAGAAGCAAATTGTTCTTTGAAATTAAAAAAATATATATTTGTCTACAACTCGTCCCTCTTGCACAAAAAAGGCGCCTGCTGCCACTTCTCGGTTATGTGGGTTTATTATTTATGCTTTAAAAAGGTCGAGTAATATCAAAATAATAAAATGGACGCTTGATTTAATCTATGAAAAGGATGTAAACTTCAAGATCCTTCAAGATACCCTAAATTCTATATAAAGGTCAGGCTTAAAATCTATTTATATGTCACGATTCTGAATTGGAAAGCAGTAAGGATCATCTCCCTAAGTATCCGTCAATGATTTGCAAAACTCGTAACAACTCCCTGTTTTTGCACCTTTACATTTAAATTCGCGCGGCCTTAAAGAGGGCTTCATAATGTGACAACCTTGCAGGATTAATGATCCTTGTTAGTTAAAAGTAATATAAATCTTTTTCCGAGATTGCGAACTGAGTAACCGACCTTCGTGCATTTATGTTCTGGGACTATCTGACGCGGAAGCACGTATCACTACTGAGTTCATCTACTCCTTACTCTGTACATTACACTGCGCATCAAAGATCGACTGTCTGGATTACACTGCACAAGAGTCATCCCAAAGACGGATAATGCATTTAGCAACTCAGAATTATAGCTTCAGTTAAACCCGTATCTGTAAAGCGGTTATTACGTTTGGGATCTTCTTAGTCAACCGAAATTTCGTGTTCGCTTATATCTGATAAATATGCATTAGTTACTAATTGCATCAATATCCTGAGAATGCTCTGTTGAGACATCTTAACCGTTGAATGAAGCGGTCCGTTTATATTACTACACTCACACTGGTATGATTTTAAAGGGTTTTGTTGCGTCGCACGCGCGGTTGATTAAAAACATGACTCATCGTCATATCGCAAGTAACTTTATATTAGGTTTTGAAAGCTTTGCTTAATCATCGGAGCTACATTTCTTATCCTAGTATTTAATGCCTCCAATGTCGCCTACCATCTAACCATTCCTACCATCTCCAGCTGTCTCTGCAGTTCAAAATCCAAGGTTGCGGTATTACGTCCACACCGTCCAGCCACATAAGATTAGGCTTCCCAACACTCCTAAGAAGCCTCTCTGTTTACCGGATATCTTCCATCCTCGCTTCATGTCCTGCTAAACGTAGCCATTCTACTTTCATAAATCTTCATATTGATGTTATAAATTCTACAACCAATTACGACGAGGGTTCTTAAACTTTTTGGGGTTGGGAGCTTCTTGTTATCTCAATTTTCATTGCCATCGACTTCTTACTTACTTACCGAACTATCTTGAATATTCATTCAACATAGTTAAAAAAAATTGTAGGTAGAATGTCGTTCAATATCTGCAAAACAATATGTTTTTACATTTTCGTAATTTGTTACTAATATAAGGAAGCGAGGAAGAATACAAAATGTTTCATACAGTTTTTAATTAATTCACCGTTGTCTAACAATAGGTACCTACCACAGAGAGGGTTCCTTTAGGGTACCATTAAACCTCTTCATAACATATAAGCATGAATCAAGCAAAACTAATATTATTTTGCTAGATACATTCTTATGTATGGTTATTTTCTAATTCTCGTCGTAATTTATTGCCTCGACCAAATTTTGCATAGCGACGACCAGTTGGGAACCCTTTATTTGCGCATTTCTATACCATCTAATGTAGCTATTTTAAACCTTGTTGTAAGTATATTTTGTTTTTATCCTTCAGTAACTAATTAATAATTTCACCCTGGCGATAAAAGTTAGCCCGGTCTCTACTAAACCCCTAACTTTTCCACAATCTGAACTTTGTAATGATGCAATCTAGGCAGAGTTATTCAATCAAAATACATCATATCTTTCAACCCAGACAATGGCACAGACTAATAGGTCCGTTTAATTTACACGCAAACAACACCCTTACCCGGCTGAATAATGCTGCTTTAGCGAGTCAACCCCGTAAAGTTAACCCTAGCCTAAATATATAAGTAACCAAAAAAAATGTCTTCATTGTGTAAGGTTAAATGAAATCGCTATTTATAATTATGTCATATTCATGGTATTTTTTCACCAAGTTTTTGTACATTTTTCCTCTTGAAGTATTTGAAAACGTGCTATCAATAATAATTCTTATTTCAGTTAAATTGATTTATTTGTGGTTATTGTGTTTAATTCGTAGACATTCATTATTATTATTTTTTTTTATTTTATTTAAAATAAATCAAATTTAATAATGTTGTTATTATGTTCTGTAAACATTTTAGTATTGTTATTACTGTGACAGCTGTTTCGGCGTTCAATGCTATTGTCAAACTGCGATGAGGCCACATGGAGACGACTTAATTATAAATATGGTAGGGGTAAATAAAATCGTATAAAAAACAATAAAAAGTTAAATTGATATTTAAAAACTATATAACGCATTATAAAAATAACGCTGTAAGCTTACAACAGTTGCCTTGGCCTAGTAAATTGCATTTAAAAAAACGCCATAGCTTATAACACATTTTTTCTTACTTAAATCAAATTGTGATAATGCAGAGCTTGGATTTAGTATATTCACGTTAAAACGACGCAAACTATTTACAGTCTAGAATATTGACACGCTCACAGGTACCTACTTAAGTACTTAAATAATATAAAGCCACATGCTTTTTGAAGAATTGATAATTATTTTAATTCGAAACTTCAGCCGCCAAGGACAAATTTGTTTACAAAACATTTTTTTAAATAATATTTCATTTAGCCCCTTGATTAAACCGATTTCAATTCAAAGCATCAAACGCTCGTGGCCACGAAATTTCCATTTCAACTGTAGCGTAACAAATTAACGATTTGAATATGTACTATTTACGTTGCCTTACAGTAGCGCCTCCGTTTGTTTGTAAGGTCTGGGTATCGATTTCCAGGGCGGGCGGAACCTTTTCGCTCGAGGGCCGGGCCTTTTTAGGCCTTTTTAGGCCTTTCCCTTGAAAAACCTTTGGACTTGCTCACCGCATCCAGTAGCGGAATACAATGATGGAGAGGTTCCAGAGGATCATTTAATGAAAACAAATTTACATAGAAATCAAATTTAAAATGAGCACACTTTCTTATCTAATATTAAAGACCTCCGTCGCAGATTTAAAAAAAACTTATTGGCTCTCATTGAGTCGAAAGTCAGGCATTTTTTTTTTCTCTGGTAAATGTGTAAAAAGGTTAGTTTTAAATTTTTTTTAGGGTATTCAAAACTTCTGTCTTCCAGAGGGTAATAAACCAACAGGAAAGTAATTTTTAAAAACATACCGTCAGCAATATAATAAATTTAAAGTCATAAATACAGGTAAAAATAATATTAGAAAACAGGAGAACTCCCTCCCGACATCAATGCTATATATACCATAGATTTAGTATTCATTGTGCCAGTCTGACGATACCCGTGATAGGGTGAAACCGGTCCGGTGAAAATAAATAAGTGGAAAAGGGTTACAAAGGTTTTTTAATAAAAAAAATCGTTTTCAAAACTAATGCTATGTCCCAAAACTTCGCAACATTCGTGCGAGAGGGTTCCACCAGTATATTCGACGCGTCAGACTTGCGTAGGTCGACCTAACCGTGAATCACCTCTGAGAATCTTACTCATTCTAATACGGTATGGTTCATTTCTTCTATATAATTTAAATATTTTTAAATATTCAAGACATTCTCAGTATCGCCCTATTGGGGCCAGCATTAAAAACCGCTATGTTACTTCTAACGACTTTTGCTATGTTTTATGACCAGATCTGAATAGCCACATACTTTCCGACCTTCACCCTCCCTTTAATCTCTCTCCCCCCCCCCCACTTCCTTCAGCCACACGACATTCATCAAACGGGGATGCAATTCTTTAATTATGGGTAGTTCTGATGTTCTCTTTTTCTAAAACACGTATCTGACCTAAAGAGAAAAGAAGATTATTATTAAAAGAAGAACATGTATTATGAAGACCGTTATTTGGTTCCCAATACGGAACAACTAGAATCGGAAGGTTAATTTGCCGAGGTTTATCACGTTTTAAGTAACTTTCTACGGTTTTTTTTCTTCTTATTACTCGCTTATATTATTTTATACTATGTAGTTTTATAGTCATTTGTAACAACATTAAAAAAAAAACTAGTGATAATTATTGTTTCACCTTTATTTCTTTTTTAATGTCTTGCTACAAGAGTGATCCCATGAGTTATAAAACTCATTTTGATAAAAATTTACATTACACAAGTGATACAAGACTGAATTGAAAATAACACAACAACAGACAATGATATAAAGTAATAATATATAACATAAAAGTACAACAAACCCAAAGTGGCTATTTACAAAAATAAAAAAATACGAAGTGTATTTTTTTAATTCATTTATTAATAATGACGCCACAAAGTGAATACCAATCGTTTGAAGAAATTATTAAAAAAAAATCGTTTAATAAAACTAGTCCGAATTTACTTTTGAGTGCGAGGGGCTAATATTTTTTGAAGGGAGGGGCTAAGTTTTCACTTTGAAGTTCCGCCACTGGGCGCATCCTTCTTCAGCGTGTCCCAGGCTTGAATCGAGTGACTTTATTATGAATTATCTTGGCCCTCGGAGCTGCGAAAGACACGGCGGGGTTATCATTTTCCCGATTCTATAACATTTTCTCCTATAATTCCTCCTCCCCTTTCGGGTTCCTGCCGCCAATACCACTCTGCGCGAGAAACCAATTTTGATCAGGAGATCGCGTTTCAAAAACAAGCCCTCTCGAATATCAGTCCGTCTTTGAGCGCCGGTTTAAAATAATTTTCTCGGAAACTGATACGTTGATCAAACCGTTTACCTACTTGTGAAATTCATTTATTTTACCCGACTTGCCATTCAACATGATTCGCCGAACAGGCTATTAAATGCTACATATACAGCGAATAAATACTTAACATAATGCTTATGTAAAACGTATATTTCTAGACATACTAAGGATTCTTGTTTGACTCTTGAAATGACATAAACTATGTGCGGGCATTGACAAGAATATTGCGCATCAAGTAACCTGGTAACTTATATATACTCGTATATATATATATATATTTTTTTTTTTATCTCGTTTGATGTTATGGAAGGTAGGGTTTTATGCGCTATATTTTTTTACTTCCCTTTTTGAAAATAAAAAAACCCGCACACTTGACACACTTAGGCGATGTAAAGGTTAACCAAAATATAACTTTTTTATTCTCACCTATTATTACTGAACATGGCGTAAAAATGCTTTCGTAGAATATTTTACGATTGTTCCGAAAATGAAGCCATCACACTAAAGGCGGCCCATTACGTAATAACAAAGTTTTTAACACCTTCTTCCCGCGACGAGGCCGGCTTTCACAACTTATTTATTATGAATGCTTCACTTTGTTGAGAAATTTCAACGAAAATTTGAACCGGGATCAACACTCAACCCCTCCTGTCCCACCCCCTACGTTAATTTATGGATAATGGATATCCATGATTAGTCTTCCTCCCCTCTGCAACTTGTTTATCGAAGCTTCGTGGATGCGGATGAACCTAATTGGTAAGCGCTCAACACTCGTTCTGAATTTTTTTTTTTCTTAAATTTCTAAGTCCTTAACGAGTTGTTTCATGATTATGCTTTAGCACTTACTGTATTGTGGAGGGTTAATACGTGTTCGTGTATTAATTAGTAAGTACGAGATAAATGTGAATGTTTGCTCTCTATGATTAACCCTTTGTAACGATGGTAGCAAGGTTTATTGTCCTTAACTCCATAATTAATTTGTTGTTGATTTTGTCGGCTTCACTTGATGCGTTTTATAGAAATTATTTATTCTGTCAATGTGTGTTTGTGGTTCTATGTTAATTTTCCTAAGTAAAGCTCTTAAGCCTAGTCGCAAGATAAATTAACGGGTTTTAATTGCGCTTTAGTATTTTGTTTTGTTTTAGATCTACATTCGTTTATTTGTTAGTATTTTCTTATTATTCCAATTGATTTATATTTTTTTTTTCTTTCAAGGCTCTCTTAATCGACGGATTAAATGTTTCAACTTGTTTGCTTAAGAATGTAGACATGTCACGTCATGGAGTAGAATAAATACATACGACACTTATTACACTATTCTGTATTTTTTCATTATCTGCATTATTACTTATGACCACCCCGGCATTATATGAATTGTTTGGCACCATCGGAAACGACATTGAAACAAAGAGAATTATAAAAAAGCTTTCTAATTTATTACTACTAATTGCAACACTTCAAACACCCTTCCCATCAGAATGTGGTCAGAAATAAGTCAGATTTAAACTAAGAGAGTAGATAGAGCTTCGCAATAAATTAAACTTTCCATTCATGTACAACTAATTGCAATGCTTCCAGCACACATAAATAAAACACATAGGTTGCCGTCGCATTTAAAATTCTGAAAACTGCGGTCAAATATCAATTTCTATGTCGAAAATATAAATATCGCCCTCTTGAATATGCTCGGAAAGTTCTTAGTGCGGTTCAGACAGCTTCTCCTTATCAAAATATGTAGATTATTCATGAGACCATATAACCCCTTCGGTTCCTAATCAATATTCAAGCTCCGCGTCATGAAGTGTACTCGGGATAACTTTGTCCAAACAGTTGGATGGACCAGACGGACAGTTCCGGCCATTCGAATTTCAATCAGCTTCAAAACACTCGGTGCTCGCACCGATGGTATTGGAGTTGTCAGGAAATGTCTCCGAATAGAAGTAGCGAGTTCCCTGACCACGTTGTTGCACCTGACTACGGGGACCTGAATACAGATGTCGCCGTTTGATTACCATTCGAATTGAAGTTTGCTCCCCGGCGAGTCGAATCTGCGATGCAAATTTAATCGACTGGAATATGACGAGTTCCGTGATTGTTAACGTTATCAATACTGGTACAGACGGATGCAATCATTGCGGCTCTAAATCGATTTTGTCTCAATTTAAATTCGTGGTGGTGCGTACGGCTATTTATTTCTGTGATTTTTTTTTTAATAAAATACAAATTAAGTACGGCTAAGCCACTTAATTTGATTTATTAACAGGTGCTTATCTCTTATTAGTTACATATATTTATTTTTTTCTTCATCTATATCGATACCTTAGTTCAATAGGGAAATAACTCAAAATATCTGGCTTTTGACTAAATGATGAAAAATGGTAAAGAAACTCTCACTTTTCATATTTCGATAAAAAAAGTCTAATTCGTCCTAATTACGAGTATGTAGTCAGATAATTCTTTATGGAATTATAATGAAATCAGCACATTCTTAGTTCAATGGAGAAACATGTCAAATGTTTCCGTTTGGAACTTAATAAATGTAGCCATTTACACCTATGATATGATAGGTTGATAAATTACTTACATGTTGCATCTATTTTTATGTTATAGGTGGACAAAATATCTTTACATCGGAGCGATGTCTTTATGAAAATTTGTAAAAAACCAGTTTTCTCAAAATGAGGTATTTCGAGTTATTTCCCTGTTGAACTAAGGTATCGATATGATCTTAATGTAATAAAAGGGTTATGGTACCTATTCTGCCTGTCTCACTAGGAGAACCTGTGTCGAAAGCAGGCAAAGTTTACAATTTATAATTTACAGTTTATAAAGTTTACAGAGTTCGCAAACTTTACAAAGGTGACAAAGTTTACAAAGATTACAAAGTTTACAATGTTTACAGAGTTCACAAAGTTTACAATTTACAGTATAATATTATGATTTTTTTCTCAATATCTACACACTTTCTTCCAACACTCTCTCATACATTTCGATATTCTCATTTGATTACTATTTAAATTATTATTATTATTTACATTATCATTGACTTTCTTTCATCCATTTCAGCCATTTTATCAGCATGTATTTAACCTTGTTCGTTAAGTTTCATGTTTTTGTGGTATTTGGCATTAAGTTAAATCATCATAGGTAGATGGTATCCCAACGCTCTCTGTCCGCACTTATTCATATATTTCGGAACTATTAAGGCGATGCAATGGGAAGTAATGCAAAATCATGTGTTTTCGGTTTGAGAATTTGATGGCCTACAATGTTTTTGTGGTATTTGGCATTAAGTTAAATCATCATAGGTAGATGGTATCCCAACGCTCTCTGTCCGCACTTATTCATATATTTCGGAACTATTAAGGCGATGCAATGGGAAGTAATGCAAAATCATGTGTTTTCGGTTTGAGAATTTGATGGCCTACAATGTTTTTGTGGTATTTGTCATTAAGTTAAATCATCATAGGTAGATGGTATCCCAACGCTCTCTGTCCGCACTTATTCATATATTTCGGAACTATTAAGGCGATGCAATGGGAAGGAATGCAAAATCATGTGTTTTCGGTTTGAGAATTTGATGGCCTACAATGTTTTTGTGGTATTTGGCATTAAGTTAAATCATCATAGGTAGATGGTATCCCAACGCTCTCTATCCGCACTTATTCATATATTTCGGAACTATTAAGGCGATGCAATGAGAAGTAATGCAAAATCATGTGTTTTCGGTTTGAGAATTTGATGGCCTACAATGTTTTTGTGGTATTTGGCATTAAGTTAAATCATCATAGGTAGATGGTATCCCAACGCTCTCTGTCCGCACTTATTCATATATTTCAGAACTATTAAGGCGATGCAATGGGAAGTAATGCAAAATCATGTGTTTTCAGTTTGAGAATTTGATGGCCTACAATGTTTTTGTGGTATGTATCATATATGATTTAAATATCATATATGATTTAATTAAATACTACAATTTTCACTGCTGGGAATTTTTTGTTGTGTCTTTATAAGCCTAGAAAAAAATAAAGTATCGGACAAGCGCATCTTTAAAGCGCAAACTCCCTTCTTACCAACCCCTTTTCCGATATTGTCGTATTGTTCATCGTGGTAAATTAAGTTTTTTAGAATATGACCGTAAAACATTTTAATAATTATGTCTGAGTTTTACAGAATAGAATAAAACACGCATTTTGGTGATGGTTTTTTTTTGCGTAAATCGACACATACGGCCGATGTTAAGCGGGAATCTCAACCTTGTCGCCACCTGCATAAGGAGCGCGTGATTTCGTTGGAATTTTAGCCGGTGGATCGCCTTAATCCATCATTGCTTGTGAATCTAGTATTATATATATGTTCTAATTTATCTTTTTCTGCATGATTAATATTTATATGCTGAATTATAATTGTGTACCATAGTATACCCTTGACAGGTACAATTTTCGCACTCTTAATCAACAACAGTGTATCATGTCTCTGTCCGTATTTACGGTACTAGTATTTACTAGAGACAACTTTTTCCAATAATGTTCCGAATTAGTATAATAACGTTCCGATCTGATTTATTCTAAACTGCAAATGTATGTTATGCTGATTAACAAATTAGATTATTGCAAATACCTACTCATTTTGCTTTAAATTTTTCGTCAATATGATATCGGAATAAAAATCTGCATATTAATTACTTAATAATAATAATACGTGGATTGTATCCAAGTACACAAAGTAACTATTTCTCTGTAGGGATTAAAATAGCAACGTTTCGAACTCGGGCGAAAAAATTCCCTTAACCGTGTCACATTCTGCCATAAACATGGGTAGAGTTTTCATCGTAAGGCCAGCGACGTTTTACGAGTCCGGCGAATGGCAACGGCTAGAAGTGGATCTATCTCATCCACACAACTCAGTTTTATAGCGGAGTTACATCAGTTTGACGTTTTGTTGTAAAATAGCACTTCAGACTTGGGAAATAAAAAGGTGTTCGCATTTGTTATCTCCGCTCTTTCCGGTAGTCGACATAAACCCCATACTTGTTTCTTTGTGGGTGGTTGTGCCCCTAGGTATGTTTCAATCTTGATCCAAGTCTCTGGTGAACTTAAACAAAAAGTGTGCACGAGCTGCTACTAAAGAGATATTTCCTAGGCGAGATAGGAGTGTCCTTCTCCCTCTGTGGCTTTTGTTGACTTCCCGTTAAGCTTAATCATAAAGCACGGATATATAAAGTTTTGTCGACTACAGTTTCTAGTTCGGCAGTCGACCACACAAAAACGGGTAAAAACTTAGCCGACCGAGTCTGGAAAGTTCCTTCTGCAATTCTGCGATGTCGGGCAACTTCTTTGTCAGGTGCATCTACGGCGTCTGCTCTTTTGTGAATTTATCCCCAACATTCCGGTTCTCACATTCAGCTGATATTTGTTGTAACTTATGTTTATAAAAATAAATCCTTTTGTGAAAACTCGACTTCCCTCGTTCTCCCTTCGTACCTTCTCCGCTCACATATCTGGAGAAAGTTATATATACACGATAAGACGAAACAAGCAACTTTTCATCATATCCAAACTTACATATATTATATATGTATTTTACGAAAACAAATCCTTTATAAATGTTTCTCCAATTTTTAAAGATAAAAACTTTTGAAAAGAAACAGTTTCAATTCCAGTATTATATGCTTCAATTTCATATTATTTTACTTTATAAGTTACCGTACACAATAAACCTATCGCAACAAAGTCTATACCATCAATACTTCCGCACCCTCTCAATTCTACGCTATGACTTGATAAAATTGATTATTATTTTGCCTACAGGCCATATTTCGCAACCTCGAAAACAGACATTTCCTCCAGAATGTACCGTTAATCCTTCCTTTACAAATTCGCCCATAAACCGGCTGGGACGGAAACGAATAACCTTAACTTGCGTTTCTTAGTGTCCGGGCTATTCAGTCGGGGGTGAGAGCGGGGGTGGTTTCACGAGGTGGAACTTTCCCTAAATGAAGACGTATCCACAACAATCCTCGGAATATTCTTATGGCTCTTTTTCATTCCATTATTAGGACATGTTTTTACCGTGACTTTCCTAAGCCCGGATGTTTTCTTCTTTGTCTTACTTGGTCGCACAACTTTTCTAATAGATCCGGAAACTTTACTTTTGTATTGCGGTATTGGGGATTATTAAGCCCATTAAAGAACAATATTCGCTATTTATATATTTATCCTATTCTAAATTCTTCTTGGAACATATATTCTTCCTTAAGAATTCTGTATAGTACCAAACAACCGCAACAGCTTTCTTAGAAATTTTTATGAATTGTCTTATGTCCAATCAACATTCTTAGAGTTTACTCACGTTCAATTACTTATATTTGTATATTCATATCCCGCGTGCCGAATACGACTATATCTGTTGTGGGAAAGTCAATGAAAGTTTAATCCCTCAGTTACTTGATAGCTTACGTATACGATACCTCATTTTCATTATTTTCCGTGGGCGTGTTTTCTGAAGTGGTTGAATGGCGTTTATATGGGAATATACCAACTACACCACAAACACTTGTACCCCATAGAAAGGGGGCTAGTTTTAAAATATACAAGTGTCACGGAATATTAACTGCCGACACCGCCCGCGCCGGCTGTATTACCTCAGTTGACCACCTAGGTACAATTTGTCACGCGATCCCTCCCCTGACGTCGTCAACCTTTTCTTGATCATCTCGCCCTGGTAGCTGAGTGGACGAGTAGGCGAATAGCCGAGTAGCCGAGTAGCCGAGTAGCCCAGTAGCCCCGGTTGAAACCGTCCAACTTGATGTATGACAGTCGGTCATGATATTGTTTAATAATACTACCTAAGTGCTTCGGGCATGCGATAGCTTAAATTTGTCTCGAACGCTGGTGTGTGTGAACTGTGAAAGAGTGGTGGGAATTGAGTACGAAATTGGCAGATATTTATTAGCTCTGCTTTTTATCGAGGAGTTTCGGAAAGCATTAGCCCCAAAATGATCATTACGTGAAAGCATAAGACCGTATTGGGTTTCGGAAAATATATATCTCTATTTTTAGCCTTTAGTGAATTTTTAAAGCCACTCCCATTTACTTAGCCGGTGAAAATATGAAAGGTAATCGCGAATAATTCTAATAATTTCATCGCAGTAGGTATGCAATCGTCGGAATCCGACAGTAAAGCTTGTTAGAGGGGGGCACTAAAGCTCACAAAATTCCATTTGGGATTATGATCTATTATCAGACCGCCTTTACTATAGTCTCTGGAGAAAATCTTTACTTTAGATAGGTATCATTAATTTTATGCTTCGCAATAAAAACTACGTTAAAATGTGTCAACCTTTATTTAAGCCTGTTATCAACATTTCAAATAAACTCATTACTTTAACTGGGAAAATCCAGCCAGAATTAAGTACCTAACTACTGTACACTGCGGAGAGCTCATTTTTTGAATACTTAAACCCCTAATTTACTAAGTGCGATTTTATTTTTGTTTAGACAAAGCGGTCGCATTAATCTAAGGCGCTGTCCTTATCAGGGAAAGTGTAAAGTTCAGTATCTTTTCTACAGTATAATTGCTATATTAGCATATAACTTTTTTTTAGCATTTAGGTTGTTCTTGTAAAATTTGGTCATCCCTTTTGACTTGTTTACTCGATTTTGTGGGCTACTTTTACTTCGTCAGAAGCTCTGCTGATTATGCTTGAAAAACAAACTGTATCGCATTTCTTTATTTTTCTTTCTCAGTCAACACGTGAAGGTTTTCCCCAGCGATCGATACTACGTAACACGTAACGCTTTCTTAACGTTTATAACAGTTTTATATCAGGAACCTGGTGACTGTAAGTGACAGGAATTAACTTAATTAACTCTGTTCATGACTTTCTATTGAAAACGATGATCATATTATGGTGGCCAGAGTAATGGTTATAACTGTTACGGTCTCGCAAATTTGGAAAGCGAAACCTCCAACAAAAAAATCTACGTTTTCTTTTACTTTGCTTCCGAACCTAGAGTTTGATATTTCAGGTCCGCTGAGCTGTGAAGAACATTCCTTTTTTTTATTAAACGTCGTTCCAGTCGTAAAAGAAACCGGTCCTTTTCCGCCCCCAGAAAGCGGTGTAGCATAATAGTAATGCCAAATAGATTATTTGCATAGGAAAGGTTTTATACTACTAAACTACCCTCACTTATTGGTAGGCTGTACGTGGTGAGGGTGCTTACCAGCTGGCGGATGGTCACTGTTAAGAAACTTATACATATATCGGACCCTCAATTTTTGGAATGGTTTTTGGTTTGCCTTTTAACTGTGGTTTTGTGTAACCAATGTATCTATTTGAAATAGGGCTATACATAAGGGCCCTTGAGGTGATTTTCTCACGAAAACGGCGCTATAGAAGTAATCCAATTATTATTATTATTATTATTATACATACATTCCACAGTATTAATTTATTCATAAGTTTACAATATTTTATTGTTAAATGAATTCCCCCACCCTCAGAGTTCAGAACCAAAGGTACGAAACTTTTGTCACGGAGGTCGTCACCTCGTAGGTATCCCTAATTTATCTAAATTTATGAAATGGCCTCAGATTTACGATCAGGTTAAATTAACCGGATTACATTTTTCAAAAAGCTTCTTCTTTGGGTTCTTTGACTCATTTTAAATTCGATTCCAAACTCTAAATTTTAATTGACCAATTTGAAATTTCGATCCGGCTGGAATTAAATATACATATATCTTAATTTATTCATGGAGCATCCCGGTTTTAACTGATTAACATTTAAATGCCTTTCTGATGTACATAACCGGCTAGTGGATTTTACTTAGTTATTTCCCGACAATTCGGGACTTTATAAACCCTTTTTTTCAATCGAAATTTAATTATTATATCCTCCCCGGTGTCTGCCGGATACTGTTGATTAAATAACTTTTCAAAGTTTTATTTATTTTCTCAAACATTTATTGTTGGCTTCTACATTTCTGTTTTTAATTATCTTTTATTGTTTGATTTGATTTGTTACTTAAGTTATACTTACCACATCGCTTTACTGTGTCAACTACCACGTTTCAATGTGCATTTCACGTTTATTTGTCGTTAAATAAGACATAACTCTCAATGTACCAGAAATTGAATGTTATTAATAGTTATTGTGGTCATTATTTCTTGTAAATAAATAAATTAGTGTATGTAAATACATAAATTTAACAAAAAATATCAGGCAGATACCTTCGCTACGGGGTATTGTGTTTATAACCCCACATCACCTGTAGGCATGGATGTAGTCCCTCACGTTTTAACATTTTTTTTGTACAATTTCACTTTAAAACCTTAACGAATAGTTTAGGAATGTTAAATTAATAGGGACCTTAAAATTTTGCTTATTTTTTTTTGGAATTTCGCGTTATATTTGGCGGAATTAGAGTTTTTTTTTTTACGAAATTCGCGTTATTTTTTTTTTAAAGTTGCGTTGTTTTTTTCAGCAAAGGCTAAATTTGTTTTTTAAATAAATAAAATAATGACTACGTTACGTTTTCGGGATTCGTTCCATTAAATAGATATTTAAGCTTGTCAAAACCATAGACAGAAAAATATTTTTAACTTGTAAGTTACTTTCTTATTTTAAAATACCAGAATATCGCCTAAAAAATACGAAAATTGCGAATTTCGCGATATTCTCGTGAAAACGGCAAAATACACGTTTTCGCCTTAAAATAATTGCAAACGGGTCTCTATTAATTAGACATGCCTAAACTATTCATTTATGTTTTAAAGTAAAATTCTACAATAAAGTGATTAAAACGTGAGGGACTACATCCATGCCTACAGGTGACGTGGGGTTAAAAAACAAGACCCCGTATTGTAAATACCTGTGTAATTGTGTTGACGGCCTCCATGGTCGAGGGGTAAGGCTCTCGACTACGAATCCGAAGGTCGCGGGTTCAAATCCCGGCGTGCGCAAGTAATTTTATTTAATTAATTTGTGTTGTTTCACAATTAATTCATTTAAAAATAATATAGAGTATATTTGCGCACGTTCCAGAGTGGAAGATACTCTCAGTATCGCCCTGGTGAAAGACCACCATTCAGAATTGAAACGTTGCTTGAAATGGCTTTTAGCCGTGTTTGGTGACCAGATCTGAATAGCCAGGTATTCCCAACCTTCCTCTTCCCCTTCTCCTTCCCTCCCCAATACCTTCAGCCTCACAACATTCCCCAATTGGTAATGTCATAGTCTCACTGGCTCCAGACGGTTGGGAGCAGTTGGGACTCTTGTGAGGTATTCATATAAAAAAAATATATTTTGGTAAAATTTATGTACATAAATTAATTATTTTTTTATTTACCAAAAATAATTACGACAATAACTATTGTATTCAAGTTACCTTTAAAATCTTTTTTTTATATGAATACCGCACAAGGGTCCCAAATGCTCCCAACCGTCTGGAGCCAGTGAGACATATGGCATCCCCAATTGGGGAATGTTGTGAGGCTGAAGGTATTGGGGAGGGGAAGGAGAAGGGGAAGAGGAAGGTGGGTAAATACCTGGCTATTCAAATCTGATCACGAAATATGGCTAAAAGCCATTTCAAGCAACGTTTCAATTCTGAATGGTGGTCTTACACCATCGCGATCCTGAGAGTATCTTCCACTCTGGAACGTGCGCTAATATGCTATCTAATATATTTAAATGAATTAATTGTGAAACAGCACAAATTAATTAAATAAAATTTACTTGCGCACTGAATTTGAACCCGCGTCCTTCGGATTCGTAGTCGAGAGCCTTACCCCTCGACCATGGAGGCCGTCAAAATGTCGTTTATTTTTTACTTGATCTAATAATTCCTCTCGCATGGTATGTCACCCCCTGGGTAGTTTTTCTCACGTTACTCACTACGACTATCTCGGTACCTTACTAAATAGGTATCGTTTCTTAACTGTCGATATACCTACTACTAACTTACCATACATTTCTATAAACCCCTTGGAATACATTGAGTTATACACCTGAGCCGTATTGAAAAGCTTAAATCTGCTTTTTACATTATAATGCGATAAATCAGTAAATACATTTAAAAGCCTTAACGCAACTTTGACTGGGAATCAAACGACCCCTGATTTGTATCCCAAAATCATTCTGTAGCCAAAGATTAAATAAACAAATCGCACTGATCAGAAAAACAATCCCCAGCCCGAATCGACTGCTAAGCTCCGATCAAATTAACTTAGTTGAAACTACACGGGGCGAACCGGCCGTGGGGCAAGTTCGGCCACCCTACGGTACTTTGACCGACCGGCTAATAGAGAATTCACCGGTAACAAAACCCAATTAAATGTTTGCGGTACGCCCATGGGCGAAATAATTTGCGGAAAGGCTTTTTAATTGTCGGCGCCATTACGTGTCCGCAGGAACAAAGGCCAAAATAAAATGTTACCAATGCTCGTTATGTGGACCGGGAGCCATCTGTTGTAATTGAATATATTTCCGGTTTTCGGGAATTATTTTCGGGAAGTGATAAAATTGGGATTCTCCTGTTTCCAATCACATCAAGTTTCTCGCGTTCTAGCGATCGGCATAATCGATACTGCCATCTCGATTAATGTTCGAAGTATTTCGAAATGTTCGCAATTCATTGGAATGAATTGCCGAAATGTTTCTAAATATATTTCGTTTCAAGTCGCTATGGATGAAGTTTGCTACTCCTTGGAGGAGGGGGGGGGTAATATTTTTCATTGTATATTTTAAATAAACGGCATCTTCGCATTGCAAACTTCATACAAGACACTGGGTTTTATCGAGTTTTTAATTAAATTAAATTTAGATTAGATTGGTACATATGGATCAATTACGTACGTCGACACCAACACCTTTTCAAACAGCAGGTATACCACCTTTATAAATAGGTACCCCACCCTTCCCTCACCCGGTATGTAATCTAATAGTAAATACACTTTATGTCAGATTGAACCCCCGCAAATTTGATCCCACTTTGTAAGGTTTACATTTACAAATTGCCGAAATACACTCGATTTTTTTTTAAATTTCTCTCGGAGCTTTGATAAAATATCCGAATCAGTAATATAAGCCATTCTTAGAAACGTGCATAAAAGCCTATAAATCTAATAAATTTAAAATTTTACCACGGAAGTCGATAAAACCTTTTTAAATAACATTATATGTGATATCCCCTAAAATTAACTCGATACTTAATGCAGATGAACGGAAAAGGAACGAGAATATTTCATTGTAAACCAAGAGTTATATGGCCTCGAATCCTCTCTAAAAAAAAATTTGTGTCTGTAGAAAATTATGTGATTAAGTTAGTTAACCATTTGTGATCTACATAACTTTCTCTGCGTTTGTAATTGTTCTTGCATGGTAAAGACGTTTGGGCTTTTGACGGGAAAGTAATTCGCAAATGCAATGAATATAGTTTTTGTATATATTTTATATTCGATCTCACAGATGCAGTTGTCGTACCATAGTCATACGAAGGTTTTAAAAATATACATAAAAGTGTTTAATACTTTATTTCCTCATGGTTACACGTTTTACAAAGTGCTCTATTTTTTGTTTCAGGAACAAAGCCACAAGTCCTATCGCCCCCTGACCGTAGTGACGTTTCGATGGAACTACATGCTCCACGGACTACAGCCTGCGGGCTACCACCTGCTGAACCTGCTGCTGCACGCCACAGTGTGCCTCATGTACTACAGGTAAATACTTCATTCCATATTTTTTTACAACCTACAAGATAAATCAGAACTCAAGGGTAAAGGAATCATCGAAATTACGTCCTCTATATGAAATTACTAGCTTTACAGCCATCCTTATCCAGAAATTTAACACGCCTTTAAAAAATATATTTTTTTAATGTAACAATTGAATTGATATTTCTAATCTCATTAGCTCAAGATGGAAATAAAGTTGCGAACTGAAAATCGTTTTAACTTTTCATAGCTCGCCATTTTCAGTGAGATGTGCAAACAGATTTTCTGGTTTTAAGTTTTAAATATATGAAAACTTTATTTTTGTATTTTTAAATGCGTTAAATTGTTTTCGAGTGTGGTAAGAGGTGCACTGCGCCGGCGGAACGTATTTTTTCTCTTAGGTATTTTTTATTTTATTTAAGTCGGAAGTAAGTTACGTACTTAATCTCTCGACATGGCGCTGAAGCGCGGAACAAAAGCCTCAAATGAAGCAAAAGTTCTTATCCAGTAATTCTACCCTCACTTCCGGTAGCAGAAGTGGAAGTGATTATGAAACATTACCCGGCTAGCAGCTAGCAGCTAGCAGCTAGGAGGCAGGAGCTGCCAACCTGGAGATGGCTTCCCCTTTCCTTTTCCTAGGAGAGCCTTATTTTGGTCTATATTTTCATTCAATCAACGCTTTGTTTTTCACCGGAGAGGCTTGGAGTGTTTATAAACTTTTCCTGAATGGCTGTTGAGCCATCACTCCCTCACTCCCCTGACGTCAGCGGAAATTGGCTTAATGGGAGCTAATTTGTTAAGGGGATTTGTTTCGGACGTCTTTGTCGTTTTAATGAAAACAAACTAAAATTAATCGTTCCGCTGATCCTGCGTAATAATTTACGTGTCTTTGTCACAGATATTTTGTTGCCTTTTCGCTGTACTTTTTTGGCAAGCTGTCACCGCTGAAACGGCGCACAATTAAATTCAATTTGTTCCGAATATTGTCTCACCGGAAAACTTCAAAATGAATTGTATTCGGCTGCGTCGTCATTAATCTCCCTCTTTGTTTTCCCAACGCCGCGGATATAATAATAATCTTAAGATCACGGTCTCTTTATCAACGCCAATAATTAGATCGGCTCCATTCATCATGTATACCTAATCGGCGATCACTAATCAGGTTACTTGACCGGCGCGGCGGTAAGGAATGCTAAAACTAATTGCTTAAAGCTCGACCTCTGACGACATTAAATTTGGCAACGTAATCCCCGACCGACATGATTTAGTGCGCAAATATTCCTACATGGGTCGCTAAAGCGTTCGCTTTTGATAACGAATGACATGACGCGACCTTTGTCCCGCGTCATCCCTTTCGATCACGCCCGCTGGACGTTCTGCGCTCCGGGGTACTCGGACACTCCGGTCACTCCTATCTCCTCACTACCACTCTCCACTCATTACCACTCTCCAATCACTGTTCACTTCTCTCCTCTATTTACGAGATAATAGTAATTATTTTTTCTAACTTTGAATTTCGTGAATCAAAATAAACACTGTTTATTTTCACCCAAATTTAGTCCTACCCTAACTAGCCGTTCCAACACAATTTTTTTTATTATTAATATAACCAATTTATTTAAGTGAGATTCATTGTTAAAGTTTTTTTTTCTTTTCTAATAAATGTATCATTCATCGCTTGTCCGTCGTCCCACTAAAGCTTTTTCAGGCACTTTTCCGCTTCCGCAAGTTTATTTTCTTGTTCATCATTCACGAGTCGCGTTTTGTTGGTATTATCCTTCCTAATTAATAAATTATCTTCAACTTTAATTAATTCATAACTTTCAAATTGGATTGGACGATATCCGAGATAATCTCACCTCCTCGCCCAGTGGCGCGTATTTCTTCTCGCCCCTTGTCATTAGATGAGATGACGTATTGGGTTTTGAGTTTGAGTTCGGAGCATGCCCGGGTGATCTGTGATCCATGACAAAGCTTGTATCAGTTTAATTTCTTAACCTACCCACTAAGGTCAACTGATGCAAAGAGGTTGTCAAGTTTCCCAACTAATTATGAAGTTGATAAAATTATTCAGTTCAGAATGTCAACACAGAGCCGTGGCGGCGAAGGGATTATTATCCTAGTATGGCAGACAAACTATGCAAATTTATACAGATAATGTTTATTTTTACCAAACCCAGTGCTTGTAATCTTGTTTGAGGTGATAAATCATTTTTTTTGTTGTTGTTATTTACATTAAACCTTCTCCCTTATACCCTTAAAAATAAGGATGCTAGGTACCTACTCGTATAATATTTTTATCTCCGAGAAGTGTTGCAAAGACAAAACATTAGTTTTTTTCCGTTTTCTTTGCCCTTTTTAATATGGCCGCCCTCGCGTGACCAAAATACGAGGAAACTGGAAAAGAAAGTAATCTAGCAGGAAGTCCCAACTTTAGGGTGAAGGGTTGATCCCGAATATAGTTCATGGGAATTCGGTCTCCCTTCTCACTCCCTAATCCCGACTTTGCGACTACCCTACTCAACAGCTCGACACATAATAACAGGTTTTTTTCATTCGAGAGTAAAAAATCATAATGCTCAAATAAATGCTTCGTCCCCTTTTACCAATGTCTGGTTACTTTTTCTAAAAAAAATTATTCTAGAACATGGCTTAGGGGCGGATTTCCCGCCTGAGGGCTGGACCCGAAGATCAAAGATCTGCTTAGTTTTGCTTTTGCTTCGACTGAAACTGAATTCTATCATTACACCGATGTGATAAAATTGAATGATATTCGGAATAAAGTTAGGCCTTGGGATAACCTCCCTACTTTCTAACATGTTAGCTTTATTTAGGAACAATTCGTTTGACACGTGCTTTTTATATGGGTATTACGTTCACCATTTGAAGTAAAGCAATATTATTAAATCACTTTGAATGGAAGACCTTAAAGTGCGAAGTATACAATTAATCAAACACTGAATATTCCATTAAAACACACCTCACACGGGCAAAGACACTTTTATTATTATGCAATCAAACTCTATAATTGCATGCCCAAGACTCTGACACAACTACTAAATTAATTTCAAAATACGTTTTACAGCCTGGATCAAAAATCGAAGTATTCACTTAATTCAAAAGATTATAAAACCAACTAAACATAACTCAACACATAAAATAATGTAATTTCTTATCAGTCCCTTCCATCTCTTTCCGCGTATTATAATTTTCATTTATCAAAGTTGCTCGATAGTATCTATTATAGCATGTATCTTCTTCTATTGTATTAGTAATATTGTATTAAAATTAAACTAACCAATACTCATCAATACTTCTAACGCATTTTGCAATCGCACGTGTCTCGTGTACACCGCAGCCTGGGTTCTCCTAGTGAGGTGTTTACGAAACATTTCATTTTTACATCTTCAATAAATGAAAAATCACTTTATGGTGTTATTTTCAATAAAATGAATAGAAAATATATATTTCCTATTCATTTTATATAATTTTCAATTCACAGTGTCACCTTATCAAACCTAACTGACACTCCGCATTATAAAAAAACACAAAATATCTTGTAATGGTACTGTATAATGTATTGACATAAATAAATACATAATAGGAACACCTTTTACACTTTTTCATAAACTTTTTTTCCTTAATGCAATATGTACTATTCGCAAGTATTTATCGAGTAAAATTAAGCGGGGTTATATATCGTAGTTCCCACCTTTCTTTTTCCTCTAAGAGGCTCCTTTTAATTTTCCCGAATGGCAAGAGCTGCCTGTTTTTAATGCCCGACTTTGCGATACAAAAAATAATTATTTCAAAGCTTGGCGCACATAAAGAACGCTGTTTTATGCCAAGTACCAATTTTGAATATTCCCTCCCCGAGTCTATTTAACGTAAACCTTTTAGATATAGCCTTCGATTTTCTTCAAGCACTGCTGCTAGAGGTATTTTATAAAGCCACTTTATTTTTATCCGCGGAATTCACAAAGATAACCTTAAAAGCCTACCGCCGACAACACAATTTTATATTCACAAAGCTCGAATTTGTAAAGCAAGTAATGTACTTAGGGGAAGTAAATGACATAGGCCAAGGCCGGTCCGTATAAAAATTAGTCCAGCCCTTCCAGGTGTTAGTGTTTAAGGTCGTGGGGCGATCTTGGCTATTCTAAATTAATAACGTTTATTAATTAATATATTCTTCGTCGTCTTGTTTTTTTTAAAGATTTAATGCTCAACCAAAGAGCTTTGGGTTCCTTTATGCTGATATTTTAATCGTTAAGCAGAAAACGTTAACACCGTTTTCTCATTAAAGTTTCGCTTATCTCAGGCGCGAATGAGATGATAATTTACTGTATTTCGTTTTGGTAAAGCTTTTAATAATCCCCGTCATACTTAGTGTAATAATTTGCTTTCTTCACCCCTCTTTGTCCTTTACTTCCCAGACCGTTCCTCCAACTTACAAAACGGTATTATTCTTAAACTCTGCCACGTATTTTTTTTAATGATAGATATGTTGGTGCATTAATCATCTTTACGTGTAAATCTCAGCCTTTGCTGTTGTTAATGCAACATACTGAAAATCAATGCTAATGATAGTTTTATCTTATTTATTAAAATGTCTTACTAGCTAAAATAAGGCATTTTTTAAACACCCGTATCTAATATTTAACATTCACCGTAAATTTCTTCAACTCTGTTCTCGCGTGAAGTCAAATACTTTAAACTCTCGGCGTTCTAACGTAAATATCCAGGGGGTGCTAATATGCCGTCATGGCATATCAGCACTCTACAGACAATTCTATCATGATATATTTGAAAATCAAGATTTTTTATTCCGCTTAAATGTACTTTTTTACTGGTAGAAAACAATATAGATCGTAGTTTAATAAGTCAAAGCACTAACATCCTAATGATGGTTAGGAACTATTTTGTATAGCGTCATTTTTGTCAGCTATCACTATATATGGGTGCTTTACAAAGCTAGAATATTATTATTTAATTCACAATTACGTTGATAATTTAACCTATGTTCTTATTTTTATTAAAGTAAAACAAATTTAATAATTTGATAATTAAGATCTGCAAATATTTTAGTTGTATTTATTAATGTGACAGCTGTTTTGGCGTTCAAAGCCATATTCAAACTGTGGTTAGGCCACACTGAGGCGACTTACTCATACGATTTCAAATAATTCGACTTCACTGAAACATAAAAAATGGTTTTTAATTTATTTCGAAAACCATAAAAATAAAAATTGAGCAGGGGTAAATAAAATCATGTAAGGAAATCGTCTCATGTCTCAATGTGGCCTAACCATAGTTTGAAAATGGCTTCGAATGCCGAAATGGCTGTCACAATAATAAATAAAAACTAAAATACTTGCAGAACTTCGTAATAACGTTATTAAATTTGATTCACATTAAGTATATTTTTTTTAATTAATGGAAATCTACGAATTACCCACAATAACAATTAATATACGTATATGTTAAAGAATGTTTTATAAAACAAAACAAAACTCGTATGTCGTGGTTTGTGACTGGGTTAAAATTAGTGGGACAAACTATAAAGAAAAAAATTTCATTAAAAATCCGAGAAGATTTATATTTGCCCAATAGGAAATATAATATTATGTATTTCAGATACTACGTACTATTCCCGAAATACTGGTTTTTTTATTTATTGATATTGTTTTCAAAACCTTGACTTTTTTTAATGGTTCGTCTACTGTAAGGTATATGGTAGGTATACTTGTTTTTAATAATAGCATATTGAAACATTATTAAATACAAATATTTATATCGATAATATAAATGCGTAAATTTATTTTGAACCACTTCAATTTAATATAATAATCGAGCGGTTTCGGAAGTACCCTTCCTTCGTCAGGAATATATTAAAACTAAACTATGATTCAAAATAATGATACGCAAATTAATAATAATACAAAATTCATGTATCCAGTCGAGATTATTTTACTAAATTGAAGTGGTTCAAAACAAATCTACGCGTTTATATTATAGTTATGGGAAGCCACTATATCCGTGACGGCTGTTTGTATACATATAACCTTCTATAATCCCGCTTCTGCTTCGATTATCTATGAAAAATTAGGCCAATCGCCAAAATACGGGTACAAGAACTCGTCGTACGCTGGAATAGATTTTATCTGATCATGTGACGCGCCGCATTGGCATTACGATTTTCGAGGTACATACCATCGTATGCGGTGCTCTTGCACTGATAAATTTTGAAGACTATTTTAAGTCCGTCTATTAGTCTATCAATTTTGAAGACTATTGTAAGCCTGTTTATTAACTAACTAACTAACTAAGCAACCATCACGCCGTTTCCCCGCAAGCAGAAAGGACGGACCGCCAAACAACTCGATCTTGGCGTACACTTCTTGCTTCATTCACATTCATACATCGTCTCATGCATTCTCTTCTATTATTCCGACTTCTGACATGGCCCGACTCAATTATTTGATACACTTGTTCGTGCCATAGTGTACTTGTGTTTTAATGAATTCTGTGTTTGTATGTTTGAGTTTATTATTTATTTTATATATTAAGAGACATTTGCATATTAATAAAAATAATAATGTTTTATTATCATCTTTTTTTATAATAAAATAACAAATAATTATATCCTCACTGGGATTTCCCGTGTTGAGGATTTTATTTACAAAATATGAAATTACATTATATTAAATCGATGAAAAAAATAATAATTGTGAGGTGAGGTGTTTTAAGCGCAGTTGAGTGGTTTCGGTTTAAGTCTGTATTTGGTGTAAACATGTAACGTATCCAGCGTTTTATTTTTATTTTTTTTATTATCTTTGTTGTGGTTCTTAAAGGATAGTGGGATTTTATTGTAGAGTTTAGTACCATAGTATAAGAATTTTTTTTGTCCAAATGTTGTATTTGTGGTTCCTTATTGGATGTGTTTTTGACTCTGATGATGAATATGTATGATTGGTGTTATTTCTTGTTTTTTTTTTTGTATTTATAAATTTAAAGTATTAATGTTTTAGAGTATAATTGTTTTAATGGCATAATGTTTGTTTAAGATGTCGTCAGTGCTAGTTCTTAAAGGGACTGTGGTGAGTCTACTTTAAATTATGATCAATTTTTACGCCTAGTGGTTAACATTTTCCAATGATAGACAATTACATTGACCATTAAAATGTGGTAAGCTATGAATTTTCAAGTTCTGGTATTTTTCTAATTTTTTGTATTGTTTATTTTAAAGTAATGAATTTGGTTTTATTAGCATTAAGTATGAGTGAGTGGTAGTCTAGCCATGTTTTGATTCTTTTTAGAGTGACTTCTGCTTTTTTAATGTTTCTGACCAATTTTTCCCACTTAATAGAATAACAGTATCATCTGCAAAACTTATGATTTCGCCTTCACATTCTATGTGACATAAGTCATTTGTGTCAATTAAGAACAAGATTGGACCCAGAATACTTCCGTGAGGCTCCCCGAATTTGACATCAATAAATTGACTGGTCATGTTGTTGAGTTTAACCGTTTGCTTTCTGTATTCCATGTAGCTTTTAAAAAATTTCAGTTCTTTTTCAATAATCCCTATATTTGCAAGTTTGTTAAACAGACGTGTGTGTGATTTATGGTATCAAAGGCTTTAGAAAGGTCGAGGAATATGCCGATGCATTTTTTTATGTGAGTCTAGAGAATTTTTAATGTATATTCAGTTACTGAGGGTATCTCGTTGGATATTCCTAATTTTTTCCGGAATCCAAATTGTTTCTGTGATATGAGATTATTAGTTTCTAGGTAATTGATCGGTCGATTTTTCATAGCTGTTTCAGAGATTTTAGATAGAGTGTTTATAATAGTGATCGGTCTGTAGTTATTTATGTATTTATTATTTCGTGTTTTAAAAATTGGTGTGATGTCACTATTTTATATTTGATGTTTTGTATATTTAATTGCAGGTGTTCAGTAAATAGTTTCCAGCAAGCTCTAAATCGCTAGTTTTATATAATATGTCCCAGGTTTCGGTTTGTAGTGACTTTTTTTTTAGATTTTCATGGTCTGTGATATGTTTAATCCAAGATAGATTTCGAGAAGATGGATGGTTGTTATTTAAATGAATGTTAAGAATTAAAGTATAATTATCAGTGATTGTCGATTGGTGTATGATGTATGAGTATATTTTGTTCGTTTTGTTCGTTTTGTCATTATGTGGTCAATACAAGTTTGATAGGGAGTTGATTTATTTAGTATGTGTTCTACTCTTGTTTGGTTCATTAATCGCCGCAGACATCCCGTGGGAGAAGAGGAGTATCTAGTATGTTAACGTTGATGTCCCCAATAATGAACAGATTCCTGATATTTCGTTCTTGATATAAGATGGAGTCTAGTGATCCTAGGTATGGTAATAAATTTTTATATGAAGGCGATCTGTATATTGCAAAGATGCATATGTTTTGACTGAGTTTTATTTTAAAACGATTAGCGTCTTGTGGTTCGAATTATTCTGTTGTGAATTCTATTTTATCTTTAGAATATACGATTACTCCGTCATTTTTGTGGTTACGAAATTTTGTGTTGAAGACTTTGTAGTTGTGTACATTTTTTGTGCACATATAACGAGGATTATGTCAGGTCCTATATTCAATTCATTTATCAGCGTAATAAAATCTTCAAAATTTTTATTAATACTTCGAATGTTTTTGTGAATTATATTTAGGTTCGGTAACAGTTTTGTAAAGGCTTTTTTTTAAATCGTTTTTACAGGTATATCGTTCAGATGTCTTATTTCTACAACCTTTGCAATTATATATGTGCTTTTACAATTCATATATGTGCTTTGCCTCAAATTTCAATTAAGTAGTTCAGATGTGATTGAACTAAGCTGTAATATAATGTTTTTTTTTAAATCATTGAAGATAATATTAACCATTCTAGAATGATATAGAAAAGGGTAACGGTATCAGCTCTCGACCCCAGGACTTCGTGGTCTATCCGGAACCTCGATCATGACTAAAGTCCCGGATAGACTGTTCGAGTCCCTTTCATCGTCTTTTCGGTTTCATGTTTCATTGTAGATTTGTTAATATTATCTTCAATGAATAAACATATATTACAATGAGGCTTATAAGCTTCAATAAGTTATTCCAAAAACATTGAATATAGTATAATAATTTTTTTTTAATTATTTGATCATCAAAAAAGGTTGGTTAAAGATGATTTTGAAATACTGTGCATCAAAACCAGGTATGTTTTGGATTATTCCAATCAGATTGCTTTTACCTTAATTAAGCATGCTTTTTGACTTAGTCAGTGATACGTAATATTACAATTTCAAAAGCATCGGATCCCTGAGGCGCTTGGTACAGTTATTATTGCAGACTGTTTTAACAAAATATTTATTGTGACACCGTGCGAGTGTTTTAATTATGTGCCATTCATTACACTTTTTTGCTTAATTTTGTTTGAACAGTAGGTGCGATTTATTTAACTTTCAGATTTTCGTAAAACAATTTGAATAATTTATACGGTTTTATTTCGTTAAATGCCAATATGTATTTAACGTTAAAATTTCATGTAAACAATTTGATCGAACAGTTAATTCACCTCAATACGTTCATAATGATTTGCTTTCAGGGTGGAATTTGCATTCAGTATCACTCCAATACATCAATATAGTATAATAACGCCCTTTGAAATGTATTTAACTGTATTTTTTTATAACTGCAAAAATAATACCTACCTACTTCAGTCCTTGGTACATACCTGATTTTGTAAAATTTTGAATCAAATATTTTTCCCCTTTATGGTGTAGAAAATTGCACCTGTCATCGAGAAAATCCTCCATTTCGACACGTACCTATCAATTAAAAAATAACTATCCTCGCTTTGATTAAGAATATTTAAAACTCTATACACGCTTTTTCAAAATTTTACCACTTTTTTCAAAATATTTACTACACCATCGTTAATCCCTGGACCAAAAGTTGCTGCAACCTGCAACATGATTAATTAATTTACGCATTTTTGTTCTGCATTTTTTACCCGAAGATGATATTAAATATGTCAACGTTATTTTATATAAATAATTTTAATAATTCTAAATTAATGTTATATGTACATAAGTAAAATATTGTGTACAGGTCCTGAAAACAAAGAAAAAACATCGGCCACGCATTTATACGTTCATTACAGCCGGCAATCCGCCGACTACTACTGGCCGCGCATCGTGGCACGGTGAGCGAAATCTCGTACCGCTTTCGCTAACTACTACAGAACTCGGCACGTTATCATGCATGGCATGCGTATATATTAACTTATTTTTTCACGACTTTTCGACAAAACATTTTTTTCTCTTGCGTTCTATAAATTCTTATATAGGTATTTAAATTATTTTTTCCAATACATAAATGTAAGTTGAGGAACACCTCAAATATGAATTATTGGTATTATTGAGACTTGTCAATTCAGTTGACAGCTCCGGCAAGGAAGGGTTAATTCTCAATTTTCAGTAAAGTTTTAAATATGAAAAGGTAATTCTTATTTAATATTTAAATCAATTTAATAAATAAGTGAAATTATGTTAAATTTTAATCTCAAATACGTTTTTTTCAGTATTTCATAAAAGGTAATATGTTTGATAATATTTTACTTTTTACTTAATCATTTGATTGCTTCACTTCATATACTGGGTTAACAATTAAATTATTTTAGAATGAGTGGATTACCCTGGTGAAATACCACTATTCCGAATTGAAACGTTAATTGAATCGGCTTTAGCCATGTTTAGTGACAAGATCTGAATAGCCAGGTTTTTCCCAACCTTCCTTTTTTTCCATCTTTTTTCAATGCCTTTTCCCCAAGCCTCACAACAAACTTCAAATGGGGATGCCATAGTTGAGAGCAATTGGGACTCTTGTGCGGTACCTTTTAACACAAAACAAATGTTTTCACTCACATATTTTAATAATAATATATGGGTTTTTTTCAACTTATCTTTACTCTCATGTTTATTTACTTTTTATGAAATATGTTTTTTTATTTATTTATTTATTGGAATAACTTATTGAAGCTTATAAAACTTATTGAAGAAGATAATATTTTAACACATCTCAATGAAATATGAACCAAAAAAGACACAGAAAATAAAAATATAACTCTCGCCACGGGAGTCGAACCCGGATCCTTTGTCTTACTAGGACAATATTCTACAATTAAACTATTGAGAACTACTTATTTCCCGTTATTTTTATCTACCTCGTATTTTATTTTAAGGATTATTAATATTATCTTTAATGAATTCCCAAATCTCAATTGAAGGGTGTTGTCCCGGTAAGACAGAAGTTCAAATTCCAGTTGGGACTATTACCTTTCTTTTAATTTTTTCTTTCGTGTCTTTTTCTGTTCCATGTTTTAATGAGATTTGTCAATATTATGTTCTTCAATGATTAAATATTAATTATGTGTTTGTTTATAATTTGTTGCAAAACGAATGCAGACTACATTGTTGCTGCATGGGCTCGAGTAATCCATTCCCATCAAGTCCCTGTTCCTCGGTCTCACTCGGGATAACTTCGATCTGGAACATTGAATACCTCGCTATTTAGTCAGTCAGTCCGCTCGCTTATGTTGCGAGAATACACGTGAAACTTTGACAAACAACGTCTGGCCCCGCTTTAATTACGGTTCCGAACTAACTACACGTTAAGCAATTACTATTATTATGTAATGCCACTGTCCGCGCTCTCATCTCCTTTGAAGCCTGTCGACCACTATTGATACTGTTCCTAGTTAATAGTTGCGTCACTCGAAAGGTGATAATCGATCAAAGCGCTCTGCTGGCTCGGATGATTCATCGAGCTCACGGAAACCGCGGCGGCAGACTGCTCTCAGACAGAACTGGACGATATTGGTTATGGATATTATTGTTACTAAACAGTTATATTGGATCGTTATCGAAAGAAAAAACCAAATCCTGCCCATTTCCTAACCCCCCGAGACCCAGATTATTATTTGTGGTGATGGCATTAAAAAATATGCTCACATAGCATATTATCCGAGTAGATTCCCCTCTGTTTAAATTGGAAAAAGTATCCAATAAAACCTGGAGGCCTATTCTGGTTATTTTTAAGGAAAATCCCTTATCCTTTTCCTCAGGCTTAAAGACTTCTTGCTTATCGGTTGTTTCGGTTACATGTTAATGACAATACATTTTTGAAGGAGTTGGTGATTTAATTATCCCAGTATTATTACAAATTATGGGTTTATCACACATGCACTTTATTAAGCGAAGCTTACGTAATCAGGATACACAGTATACCAAAGTATATAAAGTATACTGTGTATCCTGATGAGGAAAGCTTTGCTTTCAAACATGTTGATATTTATGTATCAAAAAAGTGGTGTAAACAAAGTTATTCTTATTAATTTATTAATAACTAGCTGGAATACCCGGCATTGCCCGGGGTCGTGTATAGTTTGGGGTAAAACTTTGATGGTGTATTAACCCTACCCGGTAATTTTCCTCTTATTTTGAACGTCAAGTGGGCAAAATTTCATTAATATTATGCTTTAAGGGGTAGGAAAAGGGGATGGTAATCACGGTGGTTTTCGAAATCTCATGTAGACAGTTGTTCCTATTGTTTCGAAGTTCAAGTGTTCAAAATTACATCCAGCTCGGAATAAAACTGGATTTGTATGCAAAACAAACACACACCGCCAGCCCGGGACGTTCTTCTTTATATAATGAAGAATAAGGTGACGCTACAAAGCCATCCACACAGCAATCTCAAAGATGACATAGGCATAAACATCTGTCGGGTTAAAGTAAAAAAAAAGTGAATTATATCTCATTTTGCATTTGTCTGTACATATATTATGTAGATATTTCCTTTTTATTTGATCATTAACTTACCTCCAAAGTCTTCAAATTAAACTGTACCACTAGTCATGGATAATCACTGTATTTAATGTGTTCCTAAAACAAAGGTTTGTGTATGTACGAGTAGTATGTACTGGTTTATATTATTATATGTTTTAATAATGTTTGTAAATGGTCATCAACCGTAAATAAAAAAAAATAAATAATCGACTTGCTAAATGGCTTCCGTGGCACGTTGCTTGAACTACAGTGTCGCCAGATGCATGGTTTTTACCATGTTTTCGTGGCTTTTTGGGTCATTTATACCTCCACGTTTTTTTTACCGATCACCAAAAATATGCACTTTACTGAGAAAATAAAAAAATAGTTGATTTTCTGTTTATATTGTATTTAATCTACGTAAAATAAAAATAACAAATATTAAAAATTATTACTAACGAACATCACTACATAATATTATGTAACGCAAACAATTGACCACTTCAGTACCGGTTCACAATGTCTCTTTGTCTGATTGTTGTTCAATAAATATGTATTAAATTAAAATATCATGTAACTTTAATTAGGTACCGACACTACCTGCTATAAAATCTATAAAAAAAAAATTATTAGGGTTATGTGAGAAATTCTTCTCCCTCGTTTATTTATTGTTTGGATTATTGTTATAAACTTAAAAATTCTTTTTTTTTTACCTTCTAAACTAGTGTTTTTTTTAAATGAAAAAGCGTTTTTTTCTTTACCCCTGAAACGGGGTATTTCAGTTGGAATATGGTAACACTGGTTGAACATCGGTAACTCCTTCCGCCTCCCTATAAATTTTGGTGTTCAACCATAGTGGAATCTGACTGCACGCTTTGTGGAACACACTGTAAATCGCACTTCCACAACTACACTGCCATAAATCAAAAATCGTTTTTTTTTGTTTATTTAAGTAGGTTCATACTATTTCAAAGTATAGCTTTGAAAGAACACCCAGCGAAAATCCAGATTCCATGCTAACCTAGTATTCTTCTCGTATATTAAATAGGTTGAATGACATATACGAGATTCTTGATCCGGGACGCCGCATCTCCACGATCTTATTCCCGGCCGGGGGAGATCATACAACTCATCGATTCTTCATTTGGTTACATTTTTTTCTAATAGACGATTGGATAACTAGTATAATGTGTGCACATGTCAACGACGTACAATTAACATGGTACAATAAATAAATTTAATTGTTTATATTTTAAGACAACCTTTTTGTTGTTGTTTGAATTCTGCTCAACTTACACAAACAATACACAGTTATTTATTGCTTTAAACTTTAAACACTTGTTAACATTATTATTCATACTTTCCAATTATAATAATCTAACTAACTAACCATCACGCCGTTTCTCCGCAGGGGTGGGCAGAGAGGACGAACCACCAATCAACTCGATCTTGGCATACACTCCTTGCTTCATTAACATTCATACAACTTCTCATACATTCTCTTCTGTTATTCCGACTTCTGACATGGCCCGACTCCAGTATTTGATTCACTTGATCGTGCCATGTCTTCCCCGGACGTCCCCGGCTTCTTCTATCCACATTCGCGTCATATATTCTTCTTACACTCCTTTCTTCGTTCATTTGTTCTACATGCCCAAACCATCTAAGCGTCCCTTTCTTAATCATACTCATTACGCTTACATCAGCCTTGCATTCTTTACAAATCTCAACATTTTTCACACGATCACACATGGTTTTACCACACATTCACCTCAGAGATCTCATTTCTACAGCATTCCGTCTACTATCATCCTTCCTCTGCCAGTTCCATACCTCACTGCCATACATCAGGGTTGGTATCAGCACTCCGTTGTGAACTGCTAGCTTCGCTTCTTTATACAACTTTTTGTTAGAGCCAACCGCGTTCAGTCTTTTTTCTGCATTCACCCTTTTTTCAATATCCCTATCAGTCTTTCCAACTATCGTAAACATACTTCCCAAATACACAAACTCATCGACCTGCTCCAAGTATTCGTCATTCACAACTATATTGTGCAATGTTTTTGTACTCTCTCTTTCAAACACCGTGACTTTAGACTTACTTACATTCATCATTAGTTTATTCTTCATGTATACTTCGTTCATCCTAGATACGGGGGACTGTAGATCTTTCATACTGTTAGCAATCAGGACCGCATCATCAACATACAACAGGCAACATACTTTCAGGTTACTCATTTTCGCGCCCAAGCCCACCTTGTAAATAATGTCAAAATCTGTTCAAAAATTCATGTTTTTGTACCGATACAGGTACATAGTGGAGATTTTAATCTTCCAAATTCATTGATTCAGTTTGGCATATTTTGACTTGCGGCAGTGTAGTTAAGGGTGTGCGAAACGTGTTCAACATCCCCAGAACCCTAATTACTTAATTCCGAAGGCGTCAACGATCAACTGGTCCGGTACCTGTGATATCCTTTGATAGCTGTAACTTGCCTGGTCTGCAGAGTCTTTGAGGTTATCACGCAGGCTAATACGTGCTTCTCGGTAACTACTAAACTTACCTGCTGCTGTATGTATTAGGTATGTTAACTTAATATTTGTATGAATTAACATTATAAAAATTAATTGATGAAGAAGGCAGTATTAATAATTCTCAATGAAATATGTAACCGATTAAGAAACAGAAAAATATAAAGGTAACGGTCGCAACTGGATATTGAACACCGATCCTTACCGAGTCTTACCGGGACCAACATTCTACCAATTGAGTCATTGAGATATAATTATATTCGGTCATTTTTATAGGTGTATATTTATTCTCAGTAACTAAATTGGTAGAACGTTGATCCCGGTAAGACTAGAGGATCTAGGTTCATTCCCTAGTTGCGACCGTTACCTTTTTATTTTTCTTTATCTTTATCTGTTTCATATTTTATTGCTTCTTCAATAATTAAATATTACAATAATGTTTATAAACTTCAGTAAAATATTCCTAATAAATTGAATATTATCGACTACTAAATAATTTTTTTTTAAATTCAGTTTAAATAAAAATGGGATAGGTATATCCGAGACACCATCTAGGTTGCGAATATATTCCGATAAGAACTCTCCAATCATTCCAAAGATGGCAGTCTGTACAAAAGTATTGAAAATAATTATGTGTAAAACAAAATTATAGTAATCAAATTTTTAACATCAAATTCGACTAATTGCTTTCCTAGTAATTCCTTCGATTAACTAATTAACTAACCATCACTCTGCCTTCCCCGCAGAGGTAGGCAGAGAGGACGGACCGCCAAACAACTCGATTTTGGCATACACTTCTTGCTTCATGCACGTTCATACATCGTTTCTTACATTCTTTTCTATTATTCCGACTTCTAACATGGCCAGACTCAAGTATTTGATTTACTTGATCGTGCCATGTCTTCCTCGGGCGTCTCCGGCTTCTTCTTCCATTCGCATTCGCGTCATACATTCTTCTTACACTCCTTTCTTTTGTTCATTCGCTATACATGCCTGAACCATCTAAGCGTTCCTTTCTTCATCTTACTCATTACGCTTACATCAGCCTTGCATTCTCTACGAATCTCAATATATCCTTCGATTACTGGTCAAAATAACGTTTTTTTATCGTGATTTCTACTATTGAATGTAATTGGATGATACGTATGTATGATTTAAATATTTAAGCGCTGCGTGCTACTTGGTGCTACTCAGTGCTGCCCTTATTACTTTCTGAATAGTGGTGCTACTCATGGATACCTTTTTGGTGCTATTCTGATTGCCTACAAAATAGCAGGTGCTACTCGTGAACTTGGTGCTTTTCTTATTACCTCCTTGGCTAAATTCTTATCACCTGATAATTATTTGCTGTTTCTCATGACTACCTTCGTCCTTCGTAGTTCTAATCCTATTACCTGCTAACGAATTAATGCTTTTCAAAGATTCGCAGTTGCGCACTAGTGGTTAGACCTATTAATTCTTATTACCTGCTGGCTAGTTTGTGCTACCTATATCCCTATATGGTACCATTCTTATTACCCACAAACTGTCGATTCTACTCCTGGTTACCTGTTTGATGCTATTACCATTACCTGCTAACTAGTTGATGCTGCTCACGGGAGGCGGCCTGTGTTCGCCCAGGGCGACTTTCGCGTTAATTAACGGTATAATTTTCTACACCTGTTGTTGCCTGTTCCACTGCAATGTGCATTATTTATTGAATATTCCAGCCGAATGCACATTCCATTGTACCACAATGTCAACACAACCCTCTCGGGCGAATGCAATTTTCAGAAGACTGAATATTTATTACATACTCGTGCGAGTGGCTGCAACTTCAATAAAATTGCCCGATATCTAAGGGACTACACACTCTGGATTAATGTTTATTTTATTTAACTTTATATAATAATGCAGAATTTTTGTTTAAAGGCATTCTCGCTTTTTTTCTGCTACGACGAGACATGTCATTTATAAGAATCACTGGTTAGTCTCCGGCTTCGCCCGAGATTCAACAATCTTTTTTATTATTGAATATGTGAAAATGAATCAAAAAAATTGGTGTATTTTCCATTTTTTTCTACAAAACTCCATAGCTCATGATGAAAATGACAATGCGAACTGAAAACTGCTGAAAGTTTAGTATTCACCTAACCAATCTGCGCTATGATACATTTAATTATTGTTGATCTTAATTTCAATTCAAATTAGCCAGGAGTTGATAAAGCAACAAATCCTATAAAAGATTAAAGTGTATGGAATTTTAAATACTAGACTTTTAAAGTAATCGGGTGCTATGATTAGATTGATCACCCGGAAAATATGTTTGCTTCCAAAATACGGTAACATATTATTTATATTTTTACTACATATGTGGAAATTCACTCGTGAAACTTTTCCATGTTCCCCACAGGCTGTTAGAGCGGTGGGTCCCTTTTGAGAAGTTAGTTTGGCAGTTTTATTATATTTAATATTTTTTTTAGTACATTAAACAGGCAATATTCCCAAAACTTCATACATGAATGTTTACATAGCAATAAACAACAACGAACATTATCTCGCAAAAATGATAATGAGAATGAAAAAGAAGTGAAAGGTCGAAAATAAATTATAAAGTATTTGTAAAAACTATCTCCTTATTGTCACCTGTGCTGATGGTACACTGTATTGGTACTGACTAAAGGGCGTCATCACATTATCAGTTTGATATTAAGTTTGTTGCAGTACGCAGGTGAGAGATATATTGCGATAAGAATAGAGTACCAAGAATACCAAGGACAACACTAATTCATTGTTTTACATGAAACCCGAGCATCTTTACACCACGCAAGGATGATGTGACTGACAACTGAAACTTATGGAATTTTTTAAACTCGTCTTATTATCTGTATTTTTATACAAAAAATAAACACCTGTGTTTGTTTTATTTAGTATTTTAATGACGTCTCTACCATCTTCAGATCATATTTTATACAAAATAATCACTTTTATTTTTTTTTATTTGCTATGTACCTATTTTTCTATTTGAAAATGGTTTTGAACGCCGAAACAGTTGTCACAATAATAAAACAAAAACAAAAAAAAACACTACATTTATAAATTTTTTAAATATGTATAATCGAAAGTTAAAATTATTTTTAATTTTGAAACTGTCAATTCATGGTGGAATTCCATTTTAATGTGAATTTTAGGTTTTTTTTAATTAAAAAAAATTCATATTACAAAAAGTATTTTCCATTTCAATCCAGCATGTACGTCTATTTCCAGGATATTTGAATTTTTTTTTCCAAAAGTTAATCTGATGTCTTTTTAACGATAGATTGTCGTTTTGTATAATAAAATGTTTATTATCTTTGTTAACTTACAGTGCCATGTTTTTTCCCCTATCTTTAATGTCCACAATTCCACCGCGGTATCTGAAAACAATCACATAGCCTCTCCCGCACAACTGTATTTGGGAACAATTCTGCCTCCGAGCCCCCTAATCAATTTGATGGCCCATAAACCATTGGCTTTCCGTTTCATAAATACGTCTTATCGTGAACGGGATCGTACGAACCGCGCCCGCTTTGCCCAGTTTACTAGGCCACCGAACCTGGGCCCAATAAATCACTTCAAAAAGCTAAGCAAGACTCAAGGTATATTCTTTGTTCTTACAAGACAGTCATTTTAGGATTTTATCACCTCTTCGCTCGGGATGGAAACGCGGATGAAAGAAGTCTCAGAAGATTTGTATTATCCTTATCATTCGGCATTCCTTTCCCGCCCAGAAAACTTTTTTCTTCTAGTTTTCAGTGTCTATATAGACGTTTATTTCAACGATTTCATATGTTACAATAATATTTATTTCATATATATGGTGACTGGATAATTCAACACGTCGGCACACTTTTTAAAGGTGATATAAAGTCATTAAAAGTGCAAAAAAAACTATACCGAAAGCCTAATCTAACCTAATCAATATTTTTTTCTTACCTATATATATATAATTTTTTAAGACTATATCACTTTTAAAACGTGTGCCGATTCATACGTGTGTTGAACCGTCATGGAACTTTACTTTATATCAGTGACATGCAGTCCATAAAGGCATAAAAGTTGTGCCATCCCTTTAAAATAATAACTTTAAAAAAATCTTGTTTGCTCATTTAAACGGTTGGCCACAACAACCGGCGGAAGGTGATAATGTAATAACCATTTTCAGTAATCCAATGCAAAATTCTATTTCTCTACTTTAAAAACTATCGTCTTCACCAAATCAAAGATCCATGGGTTATTTATGACAGTAAATCAACTTTTCACCAACACATGAATGATTTAATAAGCAAAACATACAAGATTCTAGGCTTCGTAATTCTTATTTGTAATGTTATCAATATTTGTACAATTTTAATAAAGTAAATAAATACCACTTATTTAATATTATAAGAAGTAAGTAAGGTATACACAAACACAAATGTATCGTTCTACCCATAGTATTACAATAAGAAAATTATATTTCTAACAAAGGAAGTTCGACACTAATGATTCTTATTTAGGACTAGCCTTTGTGTACCCGGCCTTGCTCGGGATTTTTTTGATTTGAATAAAGTTATTAAGTTGTGAATTCTCGCTTGTCATTAGGGTGCCATAATTGATTTCACAGCGAAAGTAAATATCTCCAAATAAAGAAACATTCATTTGAATATTTTATTTTATTCCAAACGTTTATTCTTTCAAAATATATATATAAATCATAAAGTTCTTAAGTAGGTACCTACTCGTGTTTTCCATTTTGAAAATATTCTATCCAAAAAAAACTTTTTCTTTTGAATATGCAATCTGTAGCTAAGCAAATGGTTATATCTATGGGCTAACCTGAATAAAACATGGCGGGTTCAATGTTTTTTCATACTAATTTAAAAACGTAATATCAACAGTTTTACATATTGTATTTCATTCAAACTACTTTCTAAACCTTCCCAGCACTGATACTGTGCTATTTTCTGCGAAACCGGTCAAGTAATTTTGGAGGAAATCGAGGACAAAGAAACAAGCTTCCATTGATTGTTATATATTTAATAAATAGAATGGAACTGACCAACTGACTGAACCGCTTACTAAGAATTCATAGAAAATTCACGTTTTCTATTTGAATCAAACAAATAATATTGATGTCGTTTTTATTTATCTAGTTTTGTACAAACAAACTTGTAATGTAATACGGCACACCACTTCAAAAAATGATTGGAAAAATGGGATGGGACGTGAATAAACTTGACGTAGATACAAAAATGTAACCAATTACAGACTAATATAAATACTCCCAGCTCACTTAAAACGAAACGATAAATGATTTCACGACTTTAAAGCACGAAACATCCCGGTGAGAAAGACTTATAAGAAAACAATAAAAGTTTATTTATACGTACTCACCTACGCGATTATCATTTTTTTTTCTTTGAATCCTTCTCGCAAAAAATATTTACATTTCGACACCTGAAACTTCACGGTATGGGCGTGAATCACGATATATAAACAAGTAAAATTTCAAATTCAGAAATCTGGCAACTTGTTACATAATACCTATATTGTAAAGTTCTTCCGCGGTCTGTCTCTCTGCATCTTGTACAGTTCTGCAACCCAACAAAGGATAAATCCCTTGTATCAAGAGATTCCCACACGTAATCCTTCTTTCAATAAGCCCAGGCGGAAAATAATAGATTCAGGTAGCACCTAAGGGGACCCTGATATCCTTAGAGCGAGGGTTGAGTCTGCCTCGGACCTCAATTTCTCAAATTAACCTGCCTCATAGAAACCATTAATGTTCATTTTACCCTATTGATCCCCTCGGTTACGCTGGCTCCCTGGCAGATTGCAAACTTAAACGGTTTTATTATTGTATTTTTATTTCGGCATGCTGTAAGGAAAACCAGTCTAATATTATATTTTGCTTCAAGTGAGGTACGGGGCCTTTGTACCGTTCTTGCGCATTAAATTGAATACGACTTTTCCTTCATATTCTTCAACGACGGTTTTTTATTATTGGTATACTAGAAATCCTTAATTAGTAAAAAAATCAAATAAGCTTGATCCGCTTTACACACTAACTAAAATTCATCGATCGCGCAAAGTTTCATTTCTTTAAAATGTTTAATTTGTCATCAGAAAGCATCCTTTAATGTTGACAAATATGCCATATAGAGTGGCAAACTCGGAAGCGTTTTCTAGATATAATGTGTTTGAGGTGTATATGACTGACATTTTCCACCTCGATATTATACTTATAACTCGGCTGTGAAATTTTCCTCCTCCCTATAACACCCACACAGCATCCCCAAATGTGACATATACCCTCAGGTTTTTATCGTTATTAATCTCGTATTTTTTTTACATAATTTATAATGTAAGAACGTGATAAGTCGAATTTCAAAATCAGTCAGCTATTTTATAATTTCACTATCATTTTCCTGTATAATCTGCTGTTAAGAAAGGCCCATGTAAGAAGTAAATTCATAACATTAAAATATTTTTAAAATCTTCAGTTTTATTTTTTTTTACTTACACAATGTACAATAACGATGTTTACATATTATATATGTTTTTATCTAAACAAAAAAAAAGTTGGCAATTAACGTTACAAACTATATTTTGAAATTACAAATGAAACTTAAATTTAAACACATTTTCCTGTTCTTTATATTGGTCACAACATTTTTCACGAATACCCGCCAGTACAGTGCTGATGATGTTACAATACTTCAATTCTTTTATAAGTTTATTTAGACGTAAAGAAGGCGGCTTACCTCCGTCATTATAATTAAAAGTCTTCTTATTTTCCCGGAGAATTAACCCCATAGCATCTTCCCGGGGCGATGGCGTACTGCGGGGGGGGGGGCGATTATCTCCGCTTTGCGATGCTTGATGTATCATAATGCTGACGTAGAGATCTCTCTTAGTTTTCCCCACTCGTTATTCAGATGCTCTGCAGATGAAACTTCCCGTGAATTTTACCCCGGAAATACTTAAGCACACTTGAGGGCTTAGAAATAATCTGAATACACTTCAGACGTTAAGTTGTTTTTAAGTCTTCATATAAAATTAAAATCAACTACCATCGATGAAATGAACATCCCTAAATGTACCTACCTAACTACACGTTTAATATATGTACATAATTAGTGTATTTTAACTCTCTATCTCAAATGTATCCAATGATTGTGTGGTCTAATGTTGATATTTTTGTCGATAATTTATACAGAAAAAAATGTCCTGCTATAGCTCAAAAATATATAACACTGATTGATCTAATGGTATTATGTATCATTATTAATTGTTTGTGTGTTTAATTCACAAAACCATATAATTTAAAAAAATAATAATATAAATCAAATTAAATAATGTTATCATTAAGGTCTGCAAGTATTTTAGTTTTTTTTATTTTTTTATTATTATTGTGACATCTGTTTCGGCGTTCAATATTGGACCGAGAAATTCACGACATGCAAATTTTTCTACTTTTTTTTTATTTACCGGATATATCAAATTTATTTTATTTTTATGTTTCTTGCTTTTTATAATTTCTTCAATATTATTTGCCTTATAGCCGTTATTAACCGCGATTGTTTTTATTGTTTCATTTTCCTTTTCCTATGCCATTTTGTCTAAGGGGATGTTAATGAGTCTTGTATCATTGAATGGTAAGTTGATAATTTATGGGACCAAGGATGAGTTCAGTGTTCATTTATTGTTGTATCTTTATAGTTTTTTTTGTAAATGTGGTTTAAGTATAGCTTTTAGAACCAATAATAATATAGGAACAAGCCTAAAAACCTAAAAATGTAAAAATCTTAAACTTAATAATAGTGGCATATATGAATTAAAATATGACCATGCCGACTGCAACGCTACCTATATCGGGCAGACGGGAAGGGCTTTCTCAACTAGATTCAAAGTACATATACGATGCTATAGCACTTTTTCAAAATTTGCAGAACATCTCTTAGTGAATTATCACGTCCCGCTTGACAATACTAAGCAACAATAATTTTTTTAATTAATTATTTATTTACGGACCAATGTCCAATTACACAAAATACATAACACAAGAATGAAGCAATGACAAAAAGAGAACAAAAATATACATTTGAGAGAACATTCAAGTCAAAGCCTGAACATGGCAATAAGCAATTACGCCCAAACCCTTACATATAGAAATAAAGGGTCTTAGATTAAATTTACTTCAACGATTGGAAAATAATAAACGAACGAATGATCCTAATATAACATTAATTAATAAAGTAAGGAAAATTATTTATTCACCACTTCTCAGTATATTCATACTGCCAAAGCAATAAAACACATTTAAATAAATCAATTAAGAAAACATTTTTATACGGGGAAAATATATTATAAATGTAAAAACCTCACAGAATAGAGAATTTTCATTATTTTCTAAAAATCGGTTTTACCGATAATAAATAATTATTTTAACCACCCGTCCGAATTAGAATTGGTGGGAGTAAATAAAATCATATACATAAGTCGTCGCAATGTAGATCAATCGCTGTTTGAAAATGGCCTTGAACGCCAAAACAGCTCGTCACAAAACTGAAAACTAAAATTTTATGTAGGTACATAATTATATATCCTAACTGAGTTTTTGTAACTGGATTTTTGTAATTGAGGACATCTGTAAAAACCCTGTATATTTTTTTTAAATTAATATATTTTTATTAATTATGTCATTAAATGGCAGTCAACTAGTTATGTAATGAAACATCAAACTAGCTCGAAAACAAACAAGTGGATTTTTTTCGGTTATGCCTACTAGTAAAACTTGTTTGTCATTATTTTAAAAGAAAGATATTCCCTAATGAGGAATCTTTGCTTTATAATGGTTATTTGGTTTCATTTCGATGTTGTTCAGGAAAACATACGATTGTTTTCTTTGTATAAAACGTTTCATGTTAAAACGCAAGAATTTCAACGACTCTCACATTACTTACCGAATTATCATATTGCTTACCGTGTTATCAATTTCTTTTATTATTTTATATTCATATGAATTGTTAGAATTTAATTTTCTATTGTAAGGAGGATTTTATTCTGCTCATTGCGTCTTTTATGGATATTATTTACCAAGTTACCGATGAAATTTGAAGTAGAGAATTATTCGTTTCCTCGCAATTTCTTTTTATATTAGAGAACTGAAGCGGATGGGAATCCCTCAAGTGGTATTCATAATTGTGAATAAAGATTATTGTAGGAAGAGCATTGTTCAGTGTACAAGTGTACACTCACCACATGAAATATTGTGTACAACGGACTTATTTGAGTGAAGAATTGCTCACGTATTAATTATTTATTAGTTAATTCATAGAAGCAGACCGTATCAAAAGATTATCCCTGGCTTAGCAAAATCCCTTGTTCCACGTCTATCAAAACATCAGTTGTTCAAACATTAGGTCGCACGATAAAGTGTTTAGCATGATTCCCCGGCAGCGGCGGGGAGAGAACTCCGGAATACATTAACAATTTATTACCCCGAAGCATCGCAACCTCTTCTTAAAACCCTTTTGGTGTTAAAATTGCGCCATTTAATTAAAGCCTTACAGCGCTTTCACCTTATTCTGCCTCCCAAAATGGCCACTCTCTTAAATTTTAAACTAGTGTCTGACATTCAGCGCCCTTAAATACAAAGGACTCTTCTCGAAGAGATCCTTATGAAATTTTAAGACGCGTTTTTTTTAAAGGAAAAGCGGTCCCACCAAATTGTCACTTCAAATTATGGTGGCTCGCATAAATTACCCCGTTTGATCTCGGCGCGGCACGATTTACGTGTACGGCCTACGTTTATGCCATGCGAGGCGGGAACTTGAATAATAATTAATGTTTTTATCAAATTCAACGCACTTTTACTGGCCAACAAATTTTTATTACACGCCTCATTATTACAAAGTATATTTAATGTAAATATTTCAGAAACTCCTCGAGCCATGAAAACAAGCAGGGTGAGATTATTTAATAAATATTAAATCGATAAAGCGAACATTCGAATGTTCGAGTTTCTTTTCAAAAACGTGTCAATTGTTAGAAATGCCCTCCAACCAGAATTACCCACGTTTCAGTGTATGTAAAAAAATTCAACTCCGCCGTCTTCATTTTTAATAATAGACCATTATCGTGTCGGAATGACAAGGTAAGTTGATGTAAAACATCTGTAATTTGAAATCCATCGATAAAGGGACATAACGAACGTTTGTATATCCGTGTCAAATCTTTCAGGTTTTTATTTTTATTTTATTTCATCCTTAAAAGTAATGCTTTGTAAACATCTGTTTCAACTCAGCCTCGTAAACGATGCTTGGGGCAAGTTCTCGAAATAATTTCAGATGTTTTTTTTTTGTTGCTAGAGAAGCAAGAATAAATATTCCAACCTGTTCTACTCACAACTGTATAATTTATAAGCCTTCTGAAAAATGAGTCAGTGTTGTTTGCATAATAAACAGTGGCTTACGCGGAATCTGAATCGATGAAACAAAAGATTTTTCAGTTTTTCATTTAACCGACATTCTTCGTTTATTTATTCTAATCTTATTATCTGTGTCTTCCAATCCAATATAAACCTAACCAGACACTTCGTGCGTTGATGGAACGGGTGTTCTCCACAATGAATTAGAATTTGTATTTTGAACATTAGAAACATTGTTATTACTATTTACATGAACATGCCAATCGGTTTCAACAAAATTTAACATATCTAGTTCATGGGCCTTAGCACGTTTGATAGATAAAACTCTATATCAATACGATATTGACTAAATCCGACAGCCGGTAGACTAAAGCCCGCCTAATTTAGTGCTGACTCTTGGGTGACAGATAAGCTTCGGTTACCTATCAATATACACATTTTTTTGAATAACGTCGTTAGTTGTGCAAAATCTCTGACTTCTTAATGCACGGAGGCAAACTAACGAAATTCATAGAATTAAAAGACGTCGTATACGCGATCAATTGAATCCGTTAGAGCTTGGAGAAACGGAATTCAGACAGTTGTTCAGAATATTACGAGTTATGGCTAAAGACCTTATTGACCAATTAACTCCTTTTTTAGTTTCAAAAAGTACAGGCAGACTGCCAATGTTTATCACAGTGAGTGTATTTAATATTATTATGATTTCTTAGTAAACATTTATTCGACAGTGTTAGTCGTATGTTTGATGTTTATGAATGCCGATCCATAGACAATACCCGCCATTGTTGATATCGTAGGGCGATTTCTAATTTATTTCGTTTTCTGTATCGACTTGGCTATCGACACGCTTAACGCTCGCAACCGTACTCGGGAAATCGATTTAAAATCATCGTCAATTAAGCCTGCCGATCCGATATTGTTAAGTTATCGATCCATATCTGCCCTGACGAAGGTGCGATTAGGCCGAAATCGGTGGATGGCGTGTTCGTGTTAAAGCGTTGTACACAAAGTTAGTATTTCTTTATTCATGGCTTTTGTGGTTAGTTTGTGTAAATCCATATTATATTTTTGTAATGTTATACTAAATCAAGCAGCCATGGTTTGGCTATGGTTTCAAATTTTCTAAATGCCAATAATATAAATAATTTTTTTTTTTTTCAAATAGCCTTCGAAAATAAATATATGTATGGTACATATATGAATTATTAAAAAAAATCTGTGTTTTATTGCATATGCCATTATGATTTACCTATAAAAATACGGGCTAAAAAGAGTATAACGCGAAATGAAAATGTCTCCTGACTCATAAGGAAAAGCATAAGGAACTGAATATGGAGAGCTGAAATTAGAGTATCAGTATCCCGCACCCATATTGTAAATCAAGGTCAATAATTTCTCTTGCCGGGAAAATATCCCAAATTTGTGCCCCACATACATTACATCCCACGAATTAGTTCCACGTTACGGCTGCGGGCTGATTCTGAAAACCGCGATTGCAGCAAGCAGTAAGCGGCAAGCGCAGGCTGGAGAAACCACATCAAACGCGCCCTCATAGTGAGATATTACCAATAATATAATCATCTTGGACAGAGTTTCCCAAACTTTCTGGCCAATGATTGTATTACTTCCGTAGCTCCGTTTTCATGGGAAAATCACTTTACGGGCACATTACAACTAATTTATTCAACCTATAACTTACAGCTAGCTAAGACTTATAGCTATCAACTAACTGCTGACACTTATAACTAGTGACTTACATCTTGACTTATAGCTAGCGATATACAACTTAGACTTGTAACTAGTGACTTAAAACTAACTAATGCCTACATGTTTATGACCGAGTGGGTAAATTCACAGTACTGTTATATGACTTAGAACTAGAGACTTGTAACTAACATACATATATTTCCATTGACAAATACATGCAAATAGTGTTACCCGTGCTGTCAGTGGAAAAGAATTTAAAAAGTTGAAATTGTTTAAAAATGATATTAGCATTGAAAAAGAATCAAGGCAATTTTATGAAATGATAAATCGGCAAATAATTGCATTGACTGATTCTTATGAAGATGCATGACTAGCCCTTCCACCGAGAGCGCCACTGTAACCTCCATTTCTGTTATATGTGTCGTTTACAAAAAAAAATCATTACTACAGAGCTGTCATCTATATGATTGGTATGCTTTATCTGTTTAGTAATCTGTTTTAATTTTTTATAATTTAGTCGAACTAAATTTTTCAGCGTTTTCTAATTGCCCTTGCCGCTACCTTCAATGCACCTTGTTACCCATAAGGTAACTCCGGATGTCCCCATTGTCTCGCGGGGCATGTGGGAATCGCTGTGTTAGATGTATTAATTCAGAGTTTAGGTTTCTCACAGTGTTCGGAATAGGACCATCGGAACGGCTTGCAGAAACCACGAGAACTAAAGGCCGTACATTACACCCCGGAGGGGAAGGAGAATGAGTCGGTATTCGCGGGCAGGGCCAACTTTACACGGCGGGATATTAGGGATCATAGCTTGCGAATAGTTTCGATAGTTGGTCGCCGGTTGCTCCGGGCCACCACTCACCCGCTCCTGGGGGATTATTATTTTAAATTAACGGATTACCCCGCCGAGGAGATTTAATTATATCGGATCGCAAATTTGATTTTCCTCTTGGGTGATTAAAAAGGGCATGAGAAGCTCTTCAGACTCCTGCCGTGTAAAATTGGAAACCAAATGCTTAACTGAAGATTTTGGAAATTAAATGTTAAATGTCATGGTTGATTAAATATAAGAGTATCTCTCTGCATCATTTTCTTAAATACCACGCATTTAACACTCTGGTGAACTCTAGTATTTTGAAATTTGTAATTTTTCTAGGTTAACCTGATTTTTGAAACGCTAGCATGAATAAAATGGAGTTTGCAACTACATTGTGCAAATAGCAGAATTACCGAAAAAACGAAATGTCGTGACAGACAGGTATTAACTAATTGTAACTTTTACGATACCGTTTTCAGTTCACAACGTAATCTTCCGTGTCCAACTGTTGGACGAAACGCCGCATTGCTTGTTCCAAATTTTGCAATTGTTCAATAAGAATTGCAAAATATAAGTCAGTGCATTTGTAAATAAATTAACAATATTATAATAATAACTCATATTTTGTATATTCTTAAATTATTGTTTTAAATTTTTTATCATTTTCTATACTTGAAATTATTTTTTTAGTATTCATTTATTCCTGAAGATGATAGCATTGCTATCGAATCATGTAGAAATATTTATATATTTTAAGTAAAGTGGTATATACAAAGTGTATTTTCAATTTATAAAATTAACAATATTTTCAGTATAAATAAATCGTGTTATAACAAAGATTTTTCAAACATTTCTTTTGAAAAAAAATGCGCACAAATGAGTTCTTAAACAAAATAATGCATGTTATTTCAGCAAAATATGAAATTAATGCAATTAATATGATCGCTAGGCAGAAAAGAGCAAAAAGTTACATTCCGGTAAGATAAATGATCCTGGAACATAGACGGATGTGGCGGCCAGTGGCGTGCGTTACTCTATAACCAAAGGTATGTGGTGTGTAGATGTTCATGTCGGGGTATGTGTCCATAGGAAGAAGTCCTCGATCGGGCCCAAGGTTTTAAATCTTGGACTTTATGGATGGATTGTAGAAGAATTTAGGTAGGCGATGTTATTTATACGTTTAACATTTGAAATGCATAAAAAGGTACAACGGTTTGAATTATTTAAGATATGTTGTCTATTATTTGGTTGCGTTCACACCGAGTAAATGTTAGCATAACGGTGCAATCACATACTAATTTGAACTAAAAATAATTAAACAATGAATAACATTAATTTGAAAAATTCTAATAATCAAAATGAAATGATCTTACTATAACACTGAACAGTATTAATATTTTGCATTGAAGATTTGAAAATGACTATTTCAATATCATCTTCCACTGATTGTTGTGATAAAAAATGAGTTTACAAGTTCCTTCCCAACTACACTGAAAAAAAAAAGTTTTTATCAGGTATGTATCGTATTTTTTTCAATTTCTTTTTGTTTGTCTCGGGGTAGGAACATATTTTCGTCAGGTATGGACTGCACGCAACTGCTAGCGGCAACCACCGATAGCTAACGGTAACAAGATATGTTTCAGAATTGAATTTAATGTGGAAAACCAAAGTACCAACTAAAACTTATTGCAGGATGCTTTGGTGTAATGTACTTAGGTCAAATGACTAAGGTGTTTAGTAAATTTAATAAATCATTAACTCCATTTTAATTTCAGAACAAAATCTTGAAAAACAAATTATTCAAAATCATATTTCATTCCGGAGACAAGTGACAGTTAAACTTTCGCACAAGAAAAAATCTGTCAAAAATAGTTGGTTAGAATTTCAGATTTTTACTAAAACTTTGCAAACTGACTTAACCTTTTTTCCCAAGTAATTAAAGCAAAAATGTTAAGGCAGTGTGACGGATTTGATATTATTGAAAACTTTAAATACGTATTTTATTTATTGCTCTTTTTAGATTCTTCGTTACTTGTTTTTTAAGTGAATCGTTCTGTTTTTTTTTGTAGATTACGCATAAACAAATGATAAAAATACATACATTTTTGAAACGCTAACGTGAAAAAAGTTTTGTGGAATAAAATTTGAGTTGGCAACCATATTATGCAAATAGCAGAAACACCGAAAAAACGAAATGACATGACAGATATAAATTATTGTAACTTTTGCTAACCCGTCTTTGTTTTGAACTCAAATAAACTCGGTGATGACGTCGATATGTTTGATTCAAATACACACCCCTCTATTCTAGTGATGAATCATTGTGCTTGCATAGTAGACATTATGTTATGTGCCTAGTGAGTAGAATTCTCTTACGTTTTAATAGATGCATTGTTATGTTTTCAAGAATTAAACCTGTGTTCGTCAGACAAACGTATGCAGGGTGTAACAGCATGTACCCGAAAAACTTTAACCTGTGATACCTGAGCTTATTTAGAGTAAAAACTATAGATGGCGTTTTTGTTTCACCCTTAAAATAAACCATAGTAGGTATTGGGCGGTTAGGGTCGCGGTGGGGGGTTGGACCGTTACTCGGCTGAGTGACCAGTGACAACATGTGACAGCTTTTTTTTATTGTAAAAAAAAATCACCGGAGACCAAAATTTCATATTTTGGTAGAAGGCAGTCACTTTGTGGTTTGACGTATTAATGAAATAAAACAATTTATTTGTTTATAACCACGAAATTTATGTAATTTATTAAGACCGATCGGCTTCGCTTAACAGAAGCATCATCAGGGTACAAAATTAAACTAATAAAAAAATGCATCTCTGCTATCTCACTGTTTCTTTATTCGATGTTATGTTTTGTCTCATTATAGATGTATATAAAAGCACACACAATGTATTTTTGATTAATTTAAAAAATAAAACAATAACTTTGTTTACATCACTTTTATTTATACTTTAGCCGACCGGGTTTCACTACTACCGTAGCTTCTTCAGGGCAGTATACAACTAAACTATGAACTAAGATGCACATGTGTTATAGATTGATACAAACAGGCTAATGAAGGGCCACGGGTGGGAGATCAGCAGGTACCTACTGACCGGGAAGGGTATGTACTTTGTTTATTGGGAATAATTTAAGGATTGGACTTTTATTTAAATTTATTTGATTATTTACGAGTCTACTCATAGACTCTAGTAGACTACTAGTGGCCCACCCGTGGCCCTTCACTAGCCTGTTTTTATCAATCTATAACACATGTGTATCTTAGTTCATAGTTTGGTTGTATACTGCCCTGAAGAAACTACGATAGTAGCGAAACCCAGTTGGCAAAAAAAGTGATGTAAACAAAGTTATTGTTTTATTTTTTAAATTATAATGTCACATCACCAAGTAACCGCTTCATATGAAAATATATTTTTGATTAGTTTAATTTTGTACCCCGATGATGCTTGTGTTAAGTGATACCGGTCGGTTTAATAAATCAAATAAACTTTGTGGTTCTTTAAACAAAGTAATTGTTTTATTTCACTAAAATTTCATAAAATTTTTTTATACCAAATTGCTCAGGAATCACTGGTTATAGTTTGTCGTGTGCGTGCTGTTACATCGTGTATATTTATGTATTGTAATATTATGGTTGTTAATGCTTGGGTTTACCTGAGTTTTGACAGTATTTTTTTTTTATATTCCTCTTGTCTTATTTTTTTTTACATTTAAATGGATATATTCACACTATATCACTCATTATGGAAATGTTGGTGCAAGCTAAAAAACAGACAGACAAAAACTGTTCAATTTCCTGACGCCAAAGCTCGCCGTTAGAGAGTATTTGCTGCTTCAGACAATCGGGTTTCTACTTTTTAGTTAGATTTTTTCCACATTTTCCCAAATAAAATTTTCAGACTAATTCATTCCCAAATTTTTAAAAATTAGTATTTTGTATTGTTTAATACTATGTGTAGGTATATTTGTATATTGTGTACCGCCATGACACCAAAACACACCACCACCGTTGTTGATGCTTCAGAAAACAGATTTCTGTTTTATAGTAAAGATTATTGCGGAGGTGAATCGATATTACGTTTCCAAGCCGTTATATCGCATAGATGTTGTATGTTATATTTCCTGGACATATGACCAGCAGGCTTATCTATTGTCATAGTAGTACATTGATATAGCGTATAGTCGTATAGTGTGTGGGACTGCGAAACTCGAAAAGTATAATCCGGCTACCGGGTCTAAAGCAGCCGGGACGTGCCCGGGAACGTAATAAGCGGATACCAATGACCAGGACGGGGAACGTTATAATAATATCCCAGTTCGTATTACGAGTACGTCTTTACAAGCGGCTGCTGTTGTTGTTCTGACAAGAGAAATGGCATTCGCTCAAACACTCGCCTACGATAACTTGAACTCGATCAATTTTCCGATTAGAAATGCCATCCCTTCGATGTGAAGGAAATACGATGTTATAGAGACTTATTATTTTCGACCTCCGTGGTCGAGAGGTAAGATCCTATATTACGGATCCAGAGGTAGCGGGTTCAAATCCCGGCTTCCGTAAATTAACGTTATTTAATTCATTTGTTAACACACAATTAATTGCTTTAAAATAATATACTGGAGAGTGAGAGAGTAATGGCGAACACCCAAGGGTAAAACAAGTAAAACTGAAGAACAAATAATTTTAATAAAAATATTTTTTTTAATCAAATTTTAGTATCTTGCCTTCGAGATTCAACAACACATTTTGATTAAAAAAAAAAGAAATAATATTCACAATTTAATGAATAACCATAAACTTTCTGTTCGGAATTACCCGTAGCCTCACGGTAATAGCGAACATCAACGTTTTCTGCCAAAAGCACAACAATACGAGTAATAAATCCACACCACAAACGTTGATTTCGTTTCACACTGTATGAGTTTATAAGTAAGTCATTGCAATGTTTGTGAAATATAACAGCACTATACTATAATTAGAACAGAACTCCTACCTTTTAAGAACATTGCCGCTATGATTTAATTTTGATTGAAAATATATAACGATTCTTACCCTCGACGACGTACACAACTTCCCTCTACGAAATGCAAAACGGCGCTGACGAGCAATGTGGCTTTTGCATGGCCCGGTTGGTATAAGTGTGAAGGTATCGGAACCTTCTAAAACTCGATCGTTCGGAGTTACCCGCAGTTCGCCATTACCCCACTGTCCCCTATAGTTTTTTTTACTCAAGAGTGAAAGATACTCTCGGTATCGCCCTGGTGAAAGACCACCATTCAGGATCGAAACGTTACAGGTGTGAGGTAGTGAGGTGTTCACGACACATAACTTTCCATTCACAATATCACCTCATACCTACCTTACACTTGACATCATAAAACACCATGCAAAGCACCTTTATTTTACTTTTAAAAACATATTATTTTAAATGATATTGTATAACGTAGAGATATAAATAAACGGCTTTAGCCGCACCACCTTAACCGCATCACCTTAACCGCATCATCTTAGCCGCACAACACATCCCAATTGGAAATGCACTCGTTCCGCTGGCTCCAGACGGTAGGGAGAAATCGGACTCTTCTGCGATGTTCACTTTTTATTTATTTTTTATTATGTAATAAGTTTATTTAAAATAATTAACAACCTTTGAATTTATTTTCTGTGAGAGGCGTCCATACTTGTAAGCGAAGATTCAATCCGAACTAAATCGCAAACTTAAATGTTGTCTAGGGTAAACTACGCATGTTTATTTACGAAAAGTCGTTGACTTTTGTATGTAGTCTAGATCTAGAAGTAATATTTTTTCATTGAAATTTTCTTTGAGCTTAACTCTTCCATTATGATATCGATCTACACTGATACACTGTTAATAATATTCACACATCGAGAGTTAGAAAAACATACAGAATTTTATTCGGATATCGAGTATCGTTCTCTTCATTTTTTTTTTCTGTTCCTGCGTTTTACTACTTCATATTGTTTTATTAATCAATTTTACTTTACGCGTAAGTCGGAGTTTCTATGAAGGAATTATAAAATTTCGTATAATAAAATTTTCCTTCCATATATATTCCAAAATATTCAAAAATATTCTGAAATATTCCAAAATATTCCTAAATCATTGTGTTATAAGGATACATCATAATATTACATTTGCCGTAATTTTGAGAATTTGCTCTTCGAAACATCGGAAGAGGAGGACAAGGGTCACGCCATTCCTCGAGCGTTGAATTTAACTTTTAATTAGATTTGTAAAGGGATAAATTCATTTGGTTATTTAAAATTCAATTACCCAACTCTTCGCATGTGATTAGTTTGAGCGTATTTGTTTATTAGACTGTTTGCATTATTAGGAGTACAGAAAGTCCAAGGGGTCTGCGCCGCGACAAGAGGGTCTCATCCCTTATTTATTTAAACGAAAACCGTAAAATGCTAACGAAGAATTACAAAGCGTCGCGTTGGTTCGGAGATTTTTAAGGTCTGAATCTTGGGATGTTTTCACTGACCGGTTTGAAAGGCTCGCGGAGGTTCAATGGACCCAAGAAAGGATATTCATGTACATCGACTGGTTCGTTCATTGAATATCCCTTATTCCTGAAAATTATTATTAAAATCAATTACTTTGTGATATTTTACAATGATAATAATGAACCATCTTTGATCCCTTCGCACCGGCGAACAGCCGGCAGACACACCAAGCACTTGCCCCCGATTAACAAAAATATGAAGAAGAAAAATACACGGTGTCCGGAAACGAGTAGTACAAGCGGAAACCTTGTGAATCTAAGTCGCATAGATGACCCCAAGAAAGTTTTTTTTAGCAACTGAATTGTAATTTTTTTTTAGAACCGTGTCTGCGCTTTAACACATTTTAAAATACAATAAACAGCTGACCGTAACCCCGTAGCAACCGATTTTTTTCAAAGTTGACAAAAAAAATCCAACTTTGACTCGATTTAATCGAAAACGAAAGCTCAAATCAATAAAGTTATACCACAAAATTGACACAAATTTTATATAGATTTACCAGTTTCCCGCTTGTACTTCGTGTTTCCAGATACAAGTATATGTATATGTATTATACGTACGTACCAATTCCTAATAATAAAAAGGGCAGTTATCATGAAAAATGTTATTTGAAAATAACCACCACGTTAATGTGTTCCTGTTTGATATTCACGCTGTAATCCTCGGAGTAACATTGGCCCGAGTCGATTGTTAATTTTAAGCCGAGGCTGAGACATAATAATTCATCATTAATTCTTACCGCGAGCACGTTCCGAAATACTCGTACAGCGGGGAGACTGCGTATGCGTGTGATTTCACTTCAACTAGAAACGACTTCAGATTGTTAGGCTGGAAACATGCCACCCTTAAAATCATGAACTACCCACGGAAATAGCGGCAAAGTGAACAAATACAAACGTATGTATATATAAATGGAAAAACCTTATATACCCAAATTTTAAATAAAGCATCCGCTTATTCTAAACTCCGTTTTATTTTATTTTAAACTGGTTTTACTACCCGGCTACTTTGGATTCTTGCATATTTGCTTGTATTATATCACTAAAAACCAATGACAGAATATATACTTGAAATGACAAATCTGATTTTTTTTATTGTATCATATTAATTATATACAGTGGGAACTTATACCCGCTAAGCCACTGCAAGTAGCTTGTCAGCAGGAGTTTATTTCAACAATATTATAAAATACAACAATAAATAACAATCATCATACAAATGTAGGGCAAAATTAGGTAATAGAGGCGCGTGAATGTTGTGATCAATGTACATAAGTTGGAAAAAAAATTAAAAATAAAAAAATTACGAAAACAGCATTACAGTTTTGTTATTGAGATACTAGAGTCCAATTTTATAACACCGATTTAAATAATATTATAAAAATATCAATATCATAAAAAAAATATCAACATTATAAAAGTACCAATATTATAAAAATATCAATTTTATAAAAATATCAGTATTATAAAATTAAATCAAGTAATCACGATTTCAGCATATTTCTGCACATTTCTGCACTACTGTTCCTTATTAAACTATTACAAATATGAAAAAGGTAAAGAATACTGCGTCTTGTCTTATTTGTTACATTTAAAGTGATATTTCAAAACTCCAAACCTCTTGATGGAAATATTTATCTAGAAATTACAAAAACACAAAAGTAGCGCATATTTCATCACGCAATATTGATTATTCGAGAAGTTTTGCTGAGAAAAACCAACAGATTTTCTTCTATATAATTAAGGTAAATATAGAAACACATTTTTTTTTTTAACTAGTAAAATATTATTTTGTACTTCTCACGTAAGTGTGAACATCTGTAAAAACCTATCATAAAATGAATAAATACCGAGAAGAGTTAAAACTATTTTTACCCTATGTAGTTTGAATTTCTTCATACCTATTGGCATATATTTCATATACTCTGCCCACGATACTGTTAACTGCTTAATTTTCCTAGAAAACTCTCACCCCCACGTGTGGTCAATTTTCCGCCTAGGCTTCATTAATTCGCACGCCATTTCGCCCAGTTCGCCCTTTATACTTGAAATTTGCAACTCGTAACTTTTATGTACTGCGTAACATTCACGGACCGTGTAACATTCATAAACCGCGTAACATTCCTTCTGGCGCCCCGTCAAACGTTTTAATTATCCGAGATCCGCAAGATGAGTCTCGCCAGTCAGCGGAGGCCGCTCTCCGTCATCCGTGACTGGAAAATAATTAAATGCCCCGTGACAACCTGACGCGGGCCGCGAACAAAATTAAACGGATATGCGCGATATCGTTCTTCGCGCTTTGAAGTGGACTGCCATTTGTGTCAAGATTAATGACTGGAGGCATTGGAGGGACGTTACGGGATTCTGGGACCCTTGAAATAATCAACTCTTTTTTTACGATTCGTTTGTAATATTAATACAGCCTCGTAATATATCTTCATAAATTCATTTATTGAATACAATGACTACTGTTCTACCAGGTATAGTTATTTTACAGATGTTGAGATATCCGAAAGCAATGTCAAACTGTGATTGAATACAGTAATACGCAATGCTTATTTATATTGCGATCCTGATTTCTTATTTGTTTGAAGAATTACAACCATTTCCAGTTTACGAATAAGCTGACAATATCATTATAAGCGAGAAATGTTGCTCGTGCAACGATCGAAGACTTATCCGACAGAGGATTGAACCACCATTTAGAGATTATTGAATTATTTATTCAGAGATTCAAAATAATGAATGCCATTCATGTATTATTATGACAAAGGTTCAAATATCAGAATCAAAATGTCAAGAATGAAGTAAAGAAAAAGATATAATTGATTATTAATAAAAATATATTCAAAGTAAAAGTATATCAATACCTCCGATATTATACAATATCAGTTGGATATATTTATTTTTTGTCAATTTGTGCCTTTGTGAGACTCGATTTTCTAGACTCAAGATAAATGTTTTACAAGATATCGAAAATAAACGCTATTGTAAATCAGAGGGGCCTTGAATTTAGAAGGACACATTTGACATTTAAACTATTAGAAATAACTTAATAATATTCGCGTTCATGGTAATATTTCGCATTCCTAGTAAAATACAGCAGAAAGTCAAAACTACTGTTTTTACAGGACTGCAGAATAACTTTTTTTGTTGAATTTTTTTTATTGGGACATCCAATATATGCCGAGGCAATACAAATGTCGTCCGTAGCTCAACAAACTTATCATGAAATGCTAATAGTCTCATAAACGGTGTATTTTAATATCGCCACGGTGTTGAATATTAAAAGTAACGTTACTTGTTTTTTTTTAATCTGATATTTTTGTGTAATTTTTCTTACTAGCTTTTCATGGACTTTGATAAACTACCCTTAACATTTCCCCAAGAATTCAAATAGCGGACCGACTATAACGTAATAATATCTTACGTTTTCCGTTCTTGCTTGATTAAGAATTCAAAATGAGTCTTTTTTTTTAATCGTTCGATTTATTTAACTGAGTTTCCATTATACGCACTTCATTTCTTTCACTTTTAATATTTTTCATCTGATCAATAATCTCCCCGCTCCAGTCTGTATAGCAAAACTTTTTCTTTTATTCTTTTAAATATAACTGCGAGCGGTAAATATATTCTGTTTCTCTAGTATCAGTTAAATAGATTCAAGGAGAAAGATAAAAGAAAGGAGAATGAATTCTCTGCCAAAAAAGATATCTGTCTTTTGATTTCAACAAAGGCTATATTGTAAATTCCTCGCTTATTCAAATTTTGCTTTGACATTTAATATTTCAAGGGAAATTACAATATGCGTACAATTATTTATTATTGCAGAAATATTGATAACTTATATACAAATACCCAATATACGAAAACATTAAAATTTTAATAAAGTCGATCAATGTAGTACCTATCTATATAATGTCTATGATGAAGATAAATTTGAAATAATATTCATGTTTGGATATTATTGAACTTGTGGAGAGTCCTGCACTAACAATCAATTAACCTTAAGAAACTTATACTGAAACAAAATAAAGATTTTAATACCAAATATTCTAGTTGATTGTCTACATCCGATAAGCTCACCGAAAGCTGTTTTCGTGTGTATTACGGAAACACAAGAGCTTCGTTCTGCATGTCATATTGGTAGGAAGTGGGTACTTAGAGGAATACTATTAATTAGCAACATATATTAAATGGCCTACTTCCATCCGGATCATGAATTATTAATATCAACAAACGAACTTTACTCGGCAGCTTTAGATACATACATAATATAATGTAATATCAGGTCATAAGCTCGAGCCTCCCACCTTCCGCCCATGCCGGGGCGTGTCTGATAGCGAGTGAGCAACTTACTTAGGTAAGTAACTAAGTATTTAGCTCCACAGTCGAGATAAGTTATCCGATAATTTAGACGGAGGACTCCATCTTGCGTGAAGTCGTAAGTCTTCCGCTACGACACACCTAAACCCTGTATCCGACGTAGTTTTTTTTCTCTCGAGTTACGAAATAATACACTTAAGCTCGCCCATAAAGATGGTCGGTCCGGGTCCTTTATTGGGGTTTTATTAAAATTTCCCCCCCTAAAAACGTCGAAACTCGCAAGTAAAACTGCGAGATACATTTCCCTATTACTTCGCTCGCTACGGAACGATTGAATAATTTTGGAATTAAGCCAGTATCGACCCGCAACCGACACACGTATATTTTATTGGATTTAAATAGCAAATCATCGGCAAGTACCCTATTCTGGCTCATTACAAACGGTAACTGCCGCGGTCGAATCGAGAGGTACATTCGGAAATCGGACAAAATCTGAAATCACCGCCGTAACCATCAAATAACTTGTAACTGAGGTGCACAAGTAAGCATTTTTCTATCATAAAAAAGCCAATAAAAATATTGATGACACGAAGATACAAAAATACGATCATTTTCTAAAATGAAACTCTATCTAACCTTACTTAATAGCTGGATTTCGTTCGTTAGCATATCGTTTTTGCTTATGCGGATTTATTGGCGTGTTTTGCTAACAAGTCCACTATGTATTTGTATGTTCTCCGTCTCTGTGATTCCCAGACTAGACGACTAAAGCGTAACAATCTAAATCATCACTTGGCGCCACTCTGCTTTCGTCAAATAGTTTTTCGCGACACGTCGATTAATAAACATCTCCTTTTCCACCTTCTCCCTCTCCCCCAGTCTGGCCTCCCTCCCTTGTGTTGACGCCGCTGTCGCATTTGAAGATCATCTATTATTAACTTCCGTTTCTTTCTCCCCTTCCTGCCTGAGACATTGACTAAATAATAACAGAGGAAGAGTATTACAGAGGCGGCATTACTGTAACTAAAAAGGCGATCAATTACTATGCCGATGGCATGTTGTCTAAACTTAAATGTCTGTTGAGGTTATCAATATAGCATCACCTTTAAAATAGAAGTTGTTGTCATAGGTGCAATGTGAAATGGTTTTCAAGAACTGTTTTCATTTATGGAGATATTGAGGACTTAAACATTTCGCAGAAGATTTGAACATGCTATATTCTTATCTGCATTCAGCCCCCGATAATGTATAAGAACAAAAAACTTACAACAACGAGCTATACCGTTTAAAGACATTTTAATTTCCCTTAAATTTTCCCCGAAGAACTAAAAAGGCCATCCTGCTAGCAAAGCAAAATAACGCAATTAATATAGGTATTTTGGTGATATTTGTGGGGTTTCTTTTTAAAAATATTATTTTGTAATGATTAATCAATATAATAGAATGTTTTTATACCCAAATTCTTTTTGCCATTCTTACATTTCTTTATTTAAAAAAAATAATACTGGATCATTTCCTCTTTATTCTTTATATTCGCCGAGCCCCTAGATGATCAATCACTCGCTAACCATGTCTTCTCCTTTCGCAGGATGTGCGCGATGTTCCTGTCGGAGGTTGCCAGTTTCGTGGCTGCGATGTTGTTTGCAGTGCACCCTGTACACACAGAAGCGGTAAGTTGATTTATAATATTATTTTTTTATTCCCACCCTGTTGGCGGCAAGAAACTTCTACGAAGAAGTTTAATTTACTTGCCAAAAATAATCTACTGTTTTTGTTTTAAACCATTATAGGAAAAGTCTGCAGTGAGATTTGCTGGACTCTTTAATTTTGGCTGGTTCTTCCTGCAATTATGATTTTCCTTTTTTACTTCATCGAATATCTAATATCACTATCGCTCCAGGTATATAGTGCCAGGCAATAAATCAGTAGTAACGATAATTTTACTTAAATGAGGGTTGAGTAACATTTTTAACCCGTTTTTTGCACATTACGAGGAAACGTCTTTTATGCATAAATTCGATTTGCAACAAAAAAATTCGTTGCATATTGCCGTTTGAAGTATAATATTATATATTTTTTCCAAAAATATTATTCTAAAAACCTGAAAAATGTCTCCATATAACTATTTAAAAAATTAAGTACATTTAATATTTACTGCAAACTTTAGCGAATTTGCTCGATACCTTATTTAAGAGCTTAATACCAATAAGGTATGCAGAGTGGTAGATACTTTCAGTATCGCCCTGGTGAAAGACCACCATTCCGAATCGAAACGTTGCTTGAAGTGGCAGTATCCGTTAATTGTTTTCGTGTTTAATTCGTAGAACTCCATTTAATTTTTTTTTAATTTAATGTAAATCAAATTTAATGGTGTTATTATTAAGTTCTGCAAGTATTTTATTTGTTATTATTGTGACAGCTGTTTCGGCGTTTAAGGACATTTTCAAAAGGTTTGAAAATGGCCTTAAACGCTGTAGCCGTGTTTGGTGACCAGATCTGAATACCCAGGTACTTCTTCACCTTCCTCCCCCCATCTCCCCCCTCCCCGCAACCTTCAACCTCTCAACATACCCTAATTGGGGATGCTATAGTCTCACTGGCTCCAGACGGTTGGGAGCAGTTGGGACTCTAGTGCGGTAGTAAAATGTCTACATATAACATTAAGAAAAAATACATTCGGTTAATATTTACATTATTCATTACTCTCCTTAAAAAATCTTATATTGTATTATTATGTTACGTGCGTACAAAACTCGTAGCATCGACGGATTCATGTGAACTGTACTAGTTTCAATATTCAAAACTTTTGTACTCTTATAATAATGCAGTTTTACTGGGTCGAAAATGATCCAACAAATATTGGTTGAGTAATTTTATTGACCTTTAGAAGAGGCTTCAAACAAAATTGAAACCTGGCATATTTTCTCACTTTCGATTGTAAAATTGATATTTCAAAGCGCTATAACTCCTGGTGGAAATAATGACATGCGTGTCAAGTTATGAATTCCAGGCAGAAAAGCTGTACAAATTTCAAGTCTGACATCACCGTTTGAAAGTTTTCTGCTTTATAGTGAAGATGAAGTCACACATTTTTTCTTAGTGGAATTTTTCTACGATTAAACAGGTAGGAGTGAATTGGAATATGGATATGGCCTCGGGCAATACTGTTCATCCCACTGATCCAGGCCCAAGAAAAGTTTTCCATCTTGTTTTCTAAGACACGGGGCTAAGCACATTTTCAATTTTATTATCATGAATATTTTCCAAGCCTCTTGATTCCTTTTCAGGATATTTCCTTTTATTATTCTTCTTCCTGAACATGAATGAAAAAAAAAATTCTAGCAAAAAGCAATTTTTCCTTTCTCTTCGGGTCTTTCATGTGAACGCCACGCCGCCCGGTGTTTTCACCCGATACAACGGAAGGGACATCGTGAATTTGGACGATAAATTACAATTAATTATGTTTATAATTGAAACAGTATCTTTAAGGTAGTTTTTATGCTAATCAAATATTTATTTAATTATATTGCTAGTTCACACGTATTCGTCCATCAAACATAAATATATTTGAAGTGATTAAAATTATGGTTATGTTTTCGCTAACTAACTAACTAACCATCACGTGGTTTCACCGCACGGGTAGCAGAGAGGACGGACCGCTAAACAACTCGATATTGGCATAAACTTCTTGCTTCATTCACATTAATATACATCTGTCTCGACACAGTAATCTTCCCAGTGAGACAGACATCGAACATGCCTTTGAAAAAAACGCCGTCACATGTATTCTCTTCTGTTATTCCGACTTCTGACATGGCCCGATGATTCACTTGATCGTGCCATGTCTTCCTCGGATCTTCCAGGCTTCTTCATTAACATTCGCGTCATATATTCTCCTTACACTCCTTTCCGATTCCTCGCTTTTTGCTGATTTCAAATAATACTTGTGTCGTTAATACGGTTCATTATATATGTATTGATTTTTTTTATATATCTTAGCCTCCCTCAATGCAACACTAGTTCTAAGCAAAGCTCCTTCGTCTATCGGCACCACACACTTTTAACACACGTTTCTCACAATTTAACATTTTCAGCTCTATACCGCACTCCATAAAGTCACACAGTTGATCTTTCGAGTCTTTATAACTTCAGATACTTACTCATCTTATAGTACATCATTCCGCTGTGAGACTCTCAAGGAAGATACTGTGTTTTTACTTACCACGGCAATATGTATACACTATAATATTCATTGATTTGACTATGTTTTTCAAAATTGAATATCCTAGTTGATAGTAATAATTTAGTGAGTAAAAACACATTTTACATTATACCCAGATATACAAGAATTTTTTTGTTCTGGACACACATCCACCTAAAAAATACGGTATTTTACAATGTTCCAAGAACGTTATGATTGAACAATGAAATAAGTAAACATCGCAATTATATCTAATTTTGAAACTGTCAATTCATGGTGGAATTCCATTATAAAATGATTTTTTTTTAATTAAAAAACCTTTGTCACCTTTTTCCACTTATTTATATATTTTATATGACTTGTATAACTTATTTATATAAATAAGTGGAAAAACGTTACAAAGGTTTTTTAATTTAAAAAATTCATTTTAATCGTCGCAACATTGACGTTTTCTTAAATTCCATAAATTAATTTCAAATCTCACTACAAAGAGCATGATGATTTTTTTTTGTTTCTTCATAATTAAAATTTAATTGAACCAAACAAAATCTTTTGTGACTTTATCTTGCCTTTATATTTTAGCATTTGTTTAGCCATCGTATCACTATCGTGTTGTTGCACGTACAGGGTTTCAGTCAGATGGATAAATAAATATCGCAGTTCGTAACTAAATAATGCATAAGCTTTATTAATTACACCATACATGTTGTGAGCACATTTATTAGAGATATTTACTCACCCATTATATATGATATATTGTTTTTTGGATTCCTAATAAAAAATCAATAAAATATGTTTTTACAAGCTGAGAATCTTAATATAACAAATGTAGTAATTTTTTTAACAATATCTCCGCACTGAAACTCCGAGGGTAATAATTTCCCCCTAAGCCTATGTCATCTATGGAGATGCTGTCCGTGGGGGATGTGAAAATTTTCAGGTACTGACCGCTACGGGAAGTTCGTTTTTATTCGACAATTTAATAGTAATTAATGATCATTAATGTGAAATATTTTAATATATGGTACCTGCGTCCAAAAATTATGCTGTTTTTTTTACATAGTTTTTTAAGTTTCGTAATATTTGCATGTGTTTTATTTTACCCTTTGCAATAAATAAAATGTGTTTTAAAACGGTACTTTCCATATTCCATAATTTTTTCACTATCTAAACATAAATTTGACGTGCTCAATTTTTTTTCTTAATTCTTCGTTTATATAAAATACGTATAAAAAAGTATTAGAAGAAATACTTAAAAATTATGTGCACAATATAAAATGTTATATATTATTTAGGCTTTAAAGATGCTTGGCTTCCTTTGCATAACTTTAATAGATTTCAAGTCTTTAGATTGTATGAGAATGCTCCACGCTTCAGTTAGATGTCAAGTGGAGTATAATTCACCTATTTGGTCCCCTTTGTATAAAGTTAAATTTTAAACTCGAAATTAAGTTTGGTAAGAGAATTATGTCAGACCTAGTTTTATTATATAGAATCATTAACAACCTAACTGATAGCCATGCCATCCTCGCCACTATTAAATTAAATGTACCGACGAGGAACACAAAACAAACTGGAAAAATTTTCTGCAACACTTACCCAACCAACTATCGGTCTCATTCATTAACCAATAGGATGCATGATCTGGGCAACAGGTTTGGAGGTGTTGTCATCTATACCAGCACTTTGATGAATCCTACAATATGTAATGTTGGATAATGTAGCTTTAATGATTTGTTTTATAATATTGTTTAGGTTTTCTATTTTATGGTCACTGTTTGAAAAAGATTGTTCATTAGTTTATGATTTAAAATCTCTATGTACTTGTATTTTTTTATAGTTCTTCTGTTATGTTCATAAATCCTTTAAAGGCTGTTTCAGGTTTTTTTTCAATATCAACCTAATTTCAAGAGTAATAATTTATTTCCCTTTATGATTCATTCATTTACAACATGCATAAAAAAATTATTAACAAAATACTATACAGTTGTTTTTAAAAAAAAACGATGTCCCAAAAGCACTATTTCGACACACCACAACACATCGCCCGGAGGCCGTGGAACTAATGAACCCGCGTCTTAGAAATTGTTTATGAAATGGGAAGATTTCAAGATAAGGGTAGTTATAAAGTATCTCGGTTTTGAATGGTCGTCTACCTATATAATACTATACTTTAATTTCTAGATCTCTTGCCGTTCTACTACGAAGCCCGTCATTTTTTACAATGAAAATTTACAATGTTAATGTTTATATTTTTTTATATTTTTGCTCTTTGGGAGGGGATCATAACTGGATTGAAAGCCCTAACCAAGAAATGGAAAAGGGACAAACACGTGGTCATAAGCAATTTAGTAAAACTGCTTTTTGTACTTGATGAACGAAATATATTTCATGTTTTTTTCTGTATTATTCTTTACATCTCTTGATAATTACACCTTTTCTATATCTATCATATTGCCATACTGTGTCAATGCTAGTTTTTTTTTCCATTCTATTTTGTATAATGGCACTTAATATTAGCTAAATTTGTCAATTTGACTGCTCTAAAACGGGATTTCTTCCCAGTTGGGCGGTAAGGGCTTTCGTAGATTTTATGGTTTAATAATGTGTTTAAAAAAAAAATTATCACACAATAATTGAGACGATAAGACATGTCTTTACGTTTATTACTGCTATTATCACTAAACGCCTCAAACGAATAAATTGCAATTTCTCGTATTATTTTCCAATGCTCTTGTTTAGGTAGGTATCATGTACATAATTTGTCGATTTTTTATTTATTTTTTGTATAACTTTTTTATGTGGCCAATACACACCTAATTAATTCATCGAAAACAGACGGCTTTAAAACATTACTTTAAATTTATTTTATTGTCAATGGTTTATTTTTTTTCCTTTAGTCTCCCATCAAAGGAGGTATTTTTCAAGATTTCAGCTACTATTTAAATTATTTTTACTGAAAAAAACAATAAATAACTTGCTACACTGATTTTTTTCCAGTAAAATAATATTTTTTCTTTTTGTTCGAATATAACTTACACTTGGCAACGACATATTCTAATGCATCTGAAAGGCTACATTTTTAATCTTACCTCTTCAATTTACTGATTACATTCGCAAATTCAAACGAAATTTTCCCTTAAAAATGAGAACACCCTCACAAATTATCCTCCATACCACAGAGAGGTTCGTGATTTAGTACACCCGTGCTGCGGTACAATATCTAGACCGGGATTAACCCACGTCGGCCAGAATCCTTAATGCTATTTGAGTGCGCCTCCGTCCTCCCATTCTATTACCATATCACATGTTTGCCGTTTATTTATCGGAGAACCTCCCTTTGCTTTGATGTTTTTTTCATTCTTAATTCCTTAACGCCTCTTTAATGAATACCTAAGTGCGTACCTCTCGCCCTACAATGTGGGTACAACGTACAACGCCATTTACATATGGTCATGTATTTCAGGACCTAAAAAAATATATTTAATACCCTGTGAGGTATTCTTACATGGTAAAATCTCTAGTCTTCCCACCACGTTCGTATTTTATTGGGCTCGATTTTTATAGCCTCGATATCTGAGGTCACATTACGTCTAGAGCACATACGAGTATTCGGGAAGCACAAAACATTGATAGAATATTTTCCTACAAACATAATACATTTTATGTGCCTTCTACTATCTCTTGCCACGATATGACTCGGTTTTTGCTTCTGACGTTAAAGTATAAAAGTCCTCAAATATCAATAGGCTTCTACTATCCTTTTTCACCACCTTATTTATATCCAATAATTTTTACCTCATTTTCGGTACCTACGACTGTACTGTTTTCTCCGGTACTTTGAGTGCTATATTTTTATTTTTTTATCTTCTTAGATACACAAAGGTAAGCAAGTTTATTCAAGTACGGGTTAGGAATTATGACCTCAGATACCAACCATACGAAAAAGAGGCTTTAGTGTGTGGGTGGAAATGTTATCCCATTCACTTGTATCTACCAGTAGCCGCCCTCTATTCCTTATCGTTATCGATCCACCTTTAATGGATATTATTTGAACTGTATTCTCGGCTCATGTTATTGATTCTAATACTTAGAACTCGAACCGAATATTGTGATTACGATCGTAGACTGATTCGATTCCTGTCAAAACACTCGATTGATTTCGCCGGCTTCCGTCAATGGAAGTTTATTCATTGTGATATTCGTAAACTTAACAGATTCTGCATTGAATGTAAAGAATATGTTTTACTTTCATATTAATGCGCCAAATTAATTTCATGTTTGATAATTTCGATGTGTTTCAGCATTAGAAAATCCCACTACTGCGTGTGCTTTGCTGAGCGAGTAAGGATAAATGCAAAACTAGAGTTCGCACAAATTCAAGTTCTCAAATATAAATAAAAAGATGATGCCTGAGTTAATTCCTCAATAGCCTTAATTCGTAAATAATTTAACTTATCAATCTAACTGTCTCAGTCTATTAAGAAACGGAAGCTACCAGTTATCTTTTAGAAAATTTACAATTATTTTATGATCCTTTTTCTACCCTGCTTCACCTAACATATTAAACACTTGAAAAGTATGAAATTATATTATGGTGTCGTAAACTCCATAGCTCATGTTGGAAACTGAAAACAGTTGCATTAACCTAGAAATTATAGATAGAAAAAGATGCGCAAATTACATAATATACGACTCCGAAGCTCACCGTTTGAACGGTTTGATTGCGTCAGAAAGCGCGCATATTGATTTATCGCGTCCTCCTGTTATATGAGTTTTTAATGCTTCGCCCTGTTTGAAATATTTATAAAACGTTTACAACCTATTCATGAAAATTCATACATTTTGTAAGCCGTTTTTACCCCTCAACGCCGCCGCCGGCGAACTTTCAAAGGGTTAAACGACAAGATTAATTGTATGTCCAAGTGCCATTCAGTGTTTGAATCACGTTTCCGTCGGTAAATCTGTCCATACACGTCCCGTACCTAGCGCGGCACAATGTCGCCCGATTTATTCATTCCCGCATCAAAAAAGCTCCGATCGGAGTAAGCCCGAACCGAAAACCCTCAATACCGGAACCGCGCAACGTAATCGGCTCGCAACAGATGGCGCTACTGCCGCTGCCGTCGGGCGGATTTCCCCTTTGAATTGGACGCAATTTGGCCCGGACTACCGGCCATACATCGCTTCTGCAGGACCGGACCTGGCCATATTACCCGCTATATGGAAACAAACTACACAAGGATCTCTGATAAAGAGCACGATTGAACCATGCTGTATGTAATTAATTTCCCCTATAACGAATTAGACACTATAACCAAATGTTATTTTTCTTTGTATGTTCATTTCAATAGAACATAAAAGCTAGATAAATTCAACAATTTTCAACAAGTAAAGAAGTGTATGGCTGTGTAGAATTTAGTGGTTATTCGTTAACATTCGTCAAAATTACGGTCGATGGATAAAGAACATAAAATATGAAGTTCTGATTTAACAAAATCAGGAGAATAGGACTGATGTGGAATAAACTTTACACTGAGCTCTTGAGTAGCTGCTTTTGTAATTTTAGCCGTACGACAGCATTCTCATAGTATAAACGGTTCAAATGATTCTAGAGCCCGCCAACACCTTAACTCCTCAGTTAAACTCAAACAAAGTGATATTTCGTAAAAGTCGTACTTCGTATTTGACTGTTTTTATAATTTTTTTTAACGAAAACATAATCATTACTTATTCAATAAAACAATTATATGGCATTAAATTACATTGATTCTTCCAAAAAATATATTTCTATTTATTATTATTATTATTATTGTTTTATTTTTTTAACGCCTATTGGGTTTTACAAAAATGTACGAATACTCTTGCCATTTCTGAAATACTATTGCCAATATGGTATTTATGGATTATTGCCCGGCCCTGTCCACAGCTCGTATTATTTACCATTGCGCGGCTGAGTTTACGGTTGATTTGCCTATTCAAGAGTCCGCCCCTTGCTCCAGGGTCATGCGACATAGGACACGGGACACGGTACACGCCGAATCTCTGAATGCCTGAATATAACACGTTCCTCGCATGCAGTGTGTTCTTATCGAGGCAGCGGCCGAAGTTGGAATTACCAAGTCACTTCTGAATACGCCTGCCTCGTAATACAAATCTCCATTTTGCATATGTGAACACATTATTGATTTCTTTCGCGTTAATCTGCCATATTATAATTTGCCCGTGAAGCTGGAATTAGCACAGAATCTATTATGTATTCAGAAGCTTTTGCATGACGTAGTTACAAGAAGTTTTCATACATGTATGACTATGTATTATATATTCCTTCTTGCTTATTATTTCTGGTATTTCCCTTTATTATTTAACATCTCCACCTAGTAACAACTATACCTCGATTTACGCATGCTATGAACATTTTTCACTGGAGTTTTAATACGTATGTACACTAGATATGAGCGAAATTGAATGAATGAATTAAATGAAAAAAAAATCAATCCCATGACATACTCGATCTGATTCTGAATTTAACAATTGCCTTTAAGGTGATTTTTGGCGCTCAGAAAAGTTGACCATTTATTATTATTTTATTATTTCATACGGAATTATTTCTTCATATCTTAGCTTAGGCCTTATAACCCTACCATTTTTTAACGCACGGCACCATTATTACGGTGCGGGTATTATGGCAGTTATCGTAAAGTCGCCGGATATTGAGGCAGTGTGCAGGACTCCATCTAACGTATAGGATCTAGTTCCGCAATCCACAAAAACCCTATGTCATCGTCCGCACTAATCCGTAGCGGCAAACCGCCTCTAGTCAGCCAGTCTGTAATTCCGAGCAGGGCGTATTCGATTTTGCAGTCCGTATTCCCCAATTTTCAAGGAATAAAGAAATGTATTTCGTATTCAGTTGTAACGTCGTAGTCACTTCGTCTCCGGTCCGTCTATATCGAGTCTCCGCACTAGGTCCACAAGGCGCAAGTTAGTCTCACTGCAAGACACAAGTCTGATGTTCCTAATTCATTACTGAATGCCCGCGGCGATTCCGTTCTTGTTACTCCCAGCGCGGCCAAGCCGTCAGTTTCACTTAGTCGGGTGGGAATTTCCGAAGTAATCAGTACTCGGTAAGGTGGATACATTTTTATTTGACTCGTAATATTATTTTTAAAAACACAACCATGTATATATAATTTTCGTATCATTTATTATATAGTGGCGTAAGATTGTCGCTTTCGTGTTTATTTTATTTTTTAATCTGTTATTTCCTAAATGTGTGTTTTTTTTATTATTATTAGATTTCTTTTAATGAATTAATTAAATGAAGGAATTCACAAGACTATGTGAATCAGATTGAATCGATTCATTACTGCAAATGAATCTGCCCATGTATAATGTACGCCCAATGCAGTATTTTTATGAATGGATAGTTTTGTTTCATATATTGTAAATATTTAAAACAATAAATAATAAATTATCGCCTCCAAAATAACAGTTTCTTTGTTAGAAATAATTTTATTTTAATTTTTGGGGTAATTGCAATGTCCATCATCTGTCCTGATGATGGACACTGTAAGGCTGTCCAAAACATAGACTCAAGAGGAAGGAGGAAACGCAACAAGGCCCAGTACCCCAAAAATCAATCAACGTTTAACCTACATTTAACACCAACAAATTTAGAATCCGCATTCACTAAAATCTACAAAAAAATGAACTAAACATTCTAGAACACCATTTGTAAAAATCCATTGTTGAAGACTCATGTTGTTCTAATAATATTAAAAAAAAACCTCATTAAAAATTAATTTAGTAATGACAAATAATAATGTATCTCTTTTAACTTGCTGGTAACGTTGAGCATTTATAAGTAGGCTTTATAACCCACATTACATATTTTGTAATATGGATATATATATATTTTTTTTGATACACACTTATTAATAGATTTAAAAATACAGATAGTTAAAGCTAATTTTATTAAGAAATTATACTTTTTTTAACAAAACTACACATCTCAATAGAGGAATCAATGCTCGTACTGCAATATCAATCGATTATTCGTATACTGTAACTTTGCCCCGTGTATTGAAGCTTTTGATACAATCACTTTTCGGAGTAGGAACGAAAACAGTTTTGCAGTATCCTAGACGGAACAGGTGACGAATGAGGATGTAATATGCCGCGTGAAAGAGATCATGGAAAGAAAAGTGTGAAAAATTAATAATATCACGTAAAATAGGAAGGCGAATGTTAACATTGCTTATCTTTTTATGTCCCTTCCCTTATTCATGAAATGAAGAAAGTTTTTTTTTTAATTTAGTGTAAATCATATTTAATAATGTTACTAAGTTCTGCAAGTATTTTTAGTTTTTTTGTTATTGTTAAAAAACTTAAAATACTTGCAGAACTTAATAACATTATTAAATGGAGTTCTACGAATTAAACACAAAACAATTAATAAATTAAGAAAGGGTTATCAAACTTTATCTAGCACTTACTGAAAACGAGTTTTGTGTTAAATCTGAAGATTATTAACTCGTTCTCAGCGCGAACAGAAAACCACTGACGATTTTTCCACCTACACTGAAAATTACTATCATGACAGGCTTCAATGAAAGATTCAATCTGACAACACTTTCAGAGGTTTCAAAGAAAGCTACTGAAAATTAAACCTTTAATGAAAATTAAGATCGCCAACCTTTCCCTTACGGTGCTAGAAAATCCCTTGACCTCCGGTGCTGTACACTCGGGGTAAAAGTATATATTGATAAGAATAATAGCTAAACGATCTACACAAGTAAATTTACTCGAGTATATTATTATTTTATTTATTTTCTATAATCCTTTACAAAAGTCGACAAAAAGTGACCTTACTGGTGTACCCCTTTCTAAAGTCACATTGTACATGGTTTTGTATATGAATTATATATTAGTTCAAGTTTTTTTGTAAGTTTGTTAATTTATTAATTTTTTTTTTGCAAGTATGTTACAAAGTATATTACGAGAGGAAAATTATAAAGCAATAAATGAATAAAAATTCTTAAATCTAGAAGAAAACATACCATAAGCGTTAATATCTGTTCGGTTGCAATATCATATCTATATTCTTCCTTCCCGTGTCCATAATCCACATCTTAATACTTCTTTTGAAGTCGGTTAATTTTGTATTGCTAGAGGGAGGAGGTTATATAATTTTTTAGAGAAATATTGCAAATTTCTTTGTCCAAAAGTCGTTTCTGGACTTTGTGTGTAAATCGATGAATAAAAAACACACTTAGATGACGTGTACACCGTTCACATACACATTTCAGTAAAGCCTTTGATACTGTCACTAACTGAATGTTGTTATTTTAAAATATGGTGTAATAGGTATTATGTGAGTTTAGTTTGATTAATTTCATGTTTTTATGTATATTTTATGTGTAATCTAATGTGAATGCTGCTGCGGACGCGTTAGTCTAGGGAAAATTTTATTGATTATTAATTTTTTTTGTAATACGTGTATATTTCATAAATGTCATGTTTGTGTCTCTGAGAAATAAATAAAATATTCAACACATTCAGAGCTTTATGATTTTTAAGTTAGATAAAATGAATAGTTTTACATTTCAATTTATTTTTTATAACTTATTGAAGTTTCTAAACCTCATTGTAATATTTAATCATTGAAGAAGATAATATTAACACATCCCAAATGAACTTCGACACCGAAAAAACAACAGAAAATAAAAAAGATTTCAGTCGCATCTGGGAGTCGTCAGATGCGACTGAAATCTTTTTATTTTCTGTTTTTTCAGTTTCGTGGTTCATTTGGGATGTGTTAATATTATCTTCTTCAATGATTAAAGTTTTACATTTATTATGTATGTAAATCATTTTTTCAATAATGCATATTACATATATGTATGTATATATATATATGAATGTACATTTTCATAAGTGCTGAAAACCAGGAAAACACATCGTCCAGGCATGATAGGTCCATTACTACCGGCAAAACCGCCGGCTACTGCTGACGACTGCGCATCGTGGCTCGGCGAACGAAACCACCCCCTCCCACACTTTCAAACCATTCGATAAGTTAGAAACGCACGCAGACATACTTATATTATATTGACAAACTTTTTCCCGATATTTCGACAAAACATTGTAATTATTTTATCCAATACATAAATGTATTGCCGAGGAATCCCTAAAATATGAACTGTGTTTTTACAGGGATAATGTAATAATTAGAGACATGTCAATTCTGTTTACAGCGCCGGCAAAAAATGGTCAAAATAAATTACGCCTGCGCGGCCTGTTTCATACAAACTTTTGCATCTAGGGCCAAAATATTGACCTAAACCTATTGATATTTTTTTTTCATCAAAGGGTCTAGTACGGATTAGAAGAATTTTTTTCAACATTCAAAATAAACGTCATTAAAGAAATCGAATTTCGCGATTTCAGAGGCAACTTTAGGCAATTATTTAGGGCTAATAATGATTTTTTCCCGTCTGCTATGAAAATATAATGGAAGAATTAAATTTAAAAAAAAAAAAATTTAAATATGCTAAAATAAACATTTTGATGATTAAAAAACGATCAATTTACTTGCTGTACATAATTTGAAATATCGACCCGAAAAAACGTTTTTTTTCTTTTTGCAGATGTTTTATTTTTCACCTAATTTTATGTAATCGTATTTCCATAGCAAATATGTTTTTATTTTTTATTTTATGTGATCATATTTACTAATTACCAAATATAAAAATTTAAAAAAAAATTACAAAAAAATATTTTCAAAGTTGCCTCTGAAATCATGAAAATTAATAGCCTATTTTTCATAAATTAAAACAAAAATAAATAAAATTCTTATAATCCGTACTAGATATTTATTATATCTTTAATTTTTTAAAAGATCATTCAGTTTGGCCGGGTAAAGAGAGCGCTCATCCGTTCCTGTTAAAGATTTACTTTATGAAAAAATTCTTTATTTGCAGTTTCATTATTATTTTCAATGGGTATGGGTATTTTTTTATAATATCTATTATTATTTATTTAAAAAAAAAATAAATATTAAAAATAAATAAATAAATTAAAAAAACAAACAGTTTATTTATTTAAAGAAATATATGTACATGAACCTTTTTTAAATTTGTATATTATTATAAAAGCAACAAAAAAAAAATTGAGTTCTACGATTTTATTTTATACTTCGAAATTTTTTTCTTTACTCATCCTCGACCTAGATACCTTCTTCACACTGTCTATTACACATAAAAACTTCCTTTTCATTCATTACTACCTTTTAAAAATTAATGTAGATGATTAAGGCCACCCACTTGCTAAAATTCCGACGAAATCACGCGCTCCTTATGCAGATGGTGACAAGATCGAAATTCCCGCTTAACATCGCCCGCATGTTTTGATTTACGCAAAAACTTCACCAAAACGCGTGTTTTATTTCAATCGGTAAAGCTCAGGCATAAATATTAAAATGTTTACGGTCACATCCTAAAAAACTTAATTTGCCACAATTAACAATATACGACAGTATCGGAAAGAAGTTTCGTGAGCCGTAGATTTTGCGCTTTAAACATTTTTTTAGGTCTGACACTTTATTTTTTTCTAGGCTTGTAAAGACACAAAAAATTAGACGGTTATGCGAAAAGCCAGGGTGTATTCTACTTGCATTATTTAATTAAATGATCTATGATATTTCTAGGCCATCAATTTCTCAAACCGAAAACACAAGATTTTGCATTACTTCCCATTGCCTCGCCTTAAGTAAAACTCATCGGATGATTGTCATGAAATCTGTCAAATAAACAAATAAACTTGGGATATTCAGAGACTTAATTAGAGCTTAATGTTTATATTACAAAAATTAAATCATTTACCTACCATATTATATTGATATAAAGAAGTCAAAGCTCACTTCTTACAGGCCGTTTTAAATGAACACCTTTTTGTTCCACATTTTTATTGAAATATTACTTTTAGGATATTAATTTATTGTTTTTTCTGTGCCTAATAACATGTTATTTGTAGATACCATCAACTACGTGTATCGTTATGAAAGTCCTCGAAATAATAAACTGTACTTAGGAGCGTAAGAATTTTTCCTTAAAACATTAATTATAGTCGCTGTTACGTGTAAGTAACGATTAAGCCACCGCGTACAAAATATATAGGGTGTTTTTTGACAAATTTACTTGCTATTGTTTTTAATACCACTCGTATACTACTATCCAGCTTTGTTCGTGTTTCAACACATTTCTTTCTTATTGGACAATTGAAAAATATGGAACAAATATTACGATATCTTCTCTTATTTTACAGTTTGGTGGATTTAAAAAATATTGTCGTACGTTGAAAACAGTTATTCATATACCATGGGGCATTATCCACCGTCCGCTTACCATTCCCAGGAAGTAAATCATCCCTGAGGCATGCATTCCATAAAGCCTGAAAAGCTGTGCCTACCTTAAGAAAAACAAACCATAAAAATAATAAAAACGTCCAATTTCTTGATCAAAGGTATTTTTCCTTAAATTTGGGAATATTTTTATGTTGCAATCGTTCGACATTGATAAATTGTTTCTATTTGACAAATTTGCAAGTTGCAACCTGATTTATGCCAATACACTTGACTTCCCTATCTAGTTTTTTTCGCGGAATACAGTACGCAAAGCAACGTCTCTGTATACCGCCAGTAATTTTTGTGCACTGAAAAAAATTTCGTTTTGAAATTAGGGACAAAATGTTATACCTGTATTAAAAGTTTTACCTTTTTTATAAATTGTCGTTTTTTTTAGTTTCCTACGCTACCGCTAGGTTAAAGACTAAATTGGAAGGAGAAAAAACGCGGAGTAGCCATCTGTGTAGAAAAACTGACTTAACACATATTTGACTGGAGAAAAATGTTACCCACTGTCTCTAATAAAAATTTATTAACTCATTATTAAAATATTCATCTTTCTATAGATTTATTAATAAATTTTGGTATTAGTATTTTCCACTACTACCCAATACACCGTAGGGTTTCAATTACGTATATATTGTAATAAATATGTAGTTTAATCCAAGTTTTGAAAAAAATGTGAAAGTGTGAAGAGAAAAATCCGATAAAAAAAACTACACACAGCCTACCCTTTGTCATAGAGCAATTCATGCCACTGCCCTGGAGGAAATCTCAGAACGTCCTGCGAGACATGCAGATACGATTTGTATAATACCAACTCACCTACTTACATCAAAACTTCACTATACATGGATTTTCTCTTTGCTCAATAAATGTAAGAATCCTTATTTTTCCCACTCTTCACTTGACATCACTTACATTTCCTTCACAGTGCAAGCACTAAACCTTTGGAACGAGCTGCCCTCGGATGTTAAATTTCCTTCTCAAATACCAATTAGAGGGGCCCTTTCTGCACCCACCAGCTAAATGCTCCGCTTTCACTACACATTGCTTGATTCCTTTTCCTCACTTATACCTCATCCATTTTCCAATTCAAGACAAAAACCTACCACACTACGTGAAAGTGCACTCAACTTTATTTTATATCTCACCGTTAATCTGGATTAGGAGAAATGCAATACCAAAAGATTAGCCCATCTTCGTGCGTAATACGCCATTTTTGTGAAATCGTCTTATAGTATCAATGAATTTTTTTTATTTTTTATATATGAATACCGCACAAGAGTCCCAACTGCTCCCAACCGTCTGGAGGCAGTGAGACTATGGCATCCCCAATTGGGGAATGTTGTGAGGCTAGAGATATTGGGAAGGGGAAGGAGAAGGGGAAGGAGAAGGGGAAGAAGGAGGTGGGGAAATACCCGGCTATTCAGATCTGGTCACCAAACACGGCTAAAAGCCATTTCAAGAAACGTTTCAATTCTGAATGGTGGTCTTTCACCAGGGCGATACTGAGAGTATCTTTCACTCTCAGTTACACATTAAATATTTGAGAAACAACACAAATTAATTAAATATAATTTACTTGCGCACGCCGGGATTTGAACCCGCGACCTTCGGATTCGTAGTCGAGAGCCTTACCCCTCGACCATAGAGGCCGTCAAAATAAATACAAATTTTAATTCAGATGCCGAATATTTTGTATTAATTAAATAAAACAAACCACTAATTTATTTTAAATTTATCACAAACCAGTTTCGCTAATCCCAAGCTTCGTCAGAGTAAAATTTAAAACTAAATAAAAATACATATAGTGAGCATATATATGGTATGTAGGTGTTTCATTTTACATTATGTCGCCCTCTAATTATATTTTGTATTACGTTTCACCTATAAATATGCTCACTCTATGTATTTTTGGTTAGTTTTAATTTTTGCCCTGATGAAGGTTGGGATAAGTGAAACCGTTTGAACAACTAATTTGAATTAAATTTAATACTATGTCAAACCACAAAGCAATTACTTTCTACGAAAATAATTTATAATCAGATGCTAGGTTATTTCTGTACGCCCTGCTTTTATATAAAACATACTTTCCAGCTCCTCAAAAAGAACACCATGTATTCTATACGGGCCTTACACTGTAACCTCGCCGTACATTGTAACTTTAATATGATATTCGTGTCACATCACAGCCTACGCGCGAACAAGCAGTCCTTGTTTGGGGAATTTCGGACAATTAAATTTTATAACAACATGTACCTACTCATTACTTCCCCGGGTGACGTCACTCGGCGGCCTAATGGCGGGTTCGCATCCCCGAAACATCGCTAATAGTGACGCGTTACGCGCACACTCGACAATGTGTGATTTACGCTTATTCCGCGTTTTCCCAAGTTGGCCCATCATTTTAAGCATGCACAATTTTCCGGATGCGGAAATTAATTCCGCTGAAAAGTTGGGGAAGTTTTCGGTGAACATGTTCGCAAATGACGAGGGCTGTTGCGACAAATCTGAGGCACTTGGAAAGAAGACGCAACAAATACTTAGTTTAAAAATATTTCTTTGTGTAATCAAACGATGAATATCATACTAATAATATCAACTTCGTTGAAGACATTTCTTGTTCCACTTCACCCTGTACAAAATAAAAATACAAGGTATATTTCTGTTAGCTGTTCAGATCTTGGAAATATAGATTTATTAAGTTTTTATTCGTTTCTTCGCGCACAGATTTTTAATTATGTTTACTTGAACCGCCGTCCAATACGGAAGACTACTTAGTTGTACACCATTGTCCTCCATATTTTAGAAACTTTGCAACGCGTTGCTTCAAATAGAACTGTATTAAGTTATTCAACTACTTTTTTTCTTAATTTTTTTACCTCGTAAAAATACGGAGTCGGTCCTTGGTTGTGGAAGAGAAATGGAGGTCACCCACAAACGCGATGGGCTCACGAGTTGACAAGAACGCCAGCTTCGATTAGTTGAGAGCCGCCATGATGAAAAAAGCCTATTTTCAAAGATGGACTCGTTAAAGATATAAAATTTCTTGTATTACCCACACACAGGCAGGCAGTCCATATGTGGGCTCCCATTTCGTATAATTACTTTTTAAACTATTATGCACCTATGTAAAAAATAATTTATATCTAAAGCTAATTTCTATAAAAACTAGGCACGGGAAAAAATAAAATCATCAACAAAATCAAAATACATCAGATCAGCTTGGGGCTTCCACCCCACTTATCCCCCCTCGCCATTTCTCTCGGGCTCACACTGATGGGAAGTATTTTAATTTTGAATTTATTGGAATAACTTATTGAAGCCTATAAACCTCATTGTAATATTTAATCGTTGAAGAAGATAATATTAGCAAATTTTCTTTTCGACGAAATAGAAATAGATACAAAAAATAAAAGTGTAACACGAACCCAGATCCTCTGTCTGGCCGGTGCAACACCACCATATTTACTACTATGATTGTTAATATTATCTTATTCGGTGATGTTTTAATTTTGTTTATTGGAAATTTGTGGCGCAGAAGTTTATGGACCAAAGAAATTTTGTGTGTTAAGTGGTTTTTCTTCCTAATGAATATAATGTTTCCGTTTTCCTTTTAAAATGTTTGAATTTCCTATTAAAATTACACCTTTTTTTATAATTTCGCAGTATCTGTACGTGTATTACATTGTTTTGTCGTTTATACTCTGCGGGGTAGTTTGAAGAAGGTGTTTTAGTTTTCCTCGGAAATAATTTAATATCACAGTTCAGGCTCGGGGAGTTGGGGTGAGTGTTGGTGGGTTTGGTTGGTTTGGCTGGTTGGTTGGTTGGATCGGGGGTGGCCCAGTCGCCCCGCCGCCCAGGCCGCCCCTCGCACATGTTTTACGGCGGAGGTCGAAAGTCACGCCACGCGTCGTTAGGCAGGGAGTTATCGTGATAATTGCCCTCACAGGTGGATGCTCGCGAGGGCTGGACGGAGAAAACTAATGATGGAGCTTCATTTGGATTTGTGGCCAGAATGCAACGCGTGTATTGATACCTAATCCCACATATAATCCTATTTTTTTAAATACAGAATAATAATGTAACGATGAACAATTAAATAATTTCGTTCACCTGTAAATTTCCGATAGATAAAGTAATGTAAATGACATCACCGTTCGAGAGTTTTTTTTGTGCTTCTGAATATTTTCTTCTTAATACCTATATTTAATTTTAGACAATTTACTTTTCCTCATTTTCGACAAAAAAAAAAATGCCAGGCTTGTAAAGGAACTACTTGTGCAGAAAATGGAATCAAATCCACTTTAACTGTTTAACACGAGAGTACCTCAGGTTTCTAAATATTGTCAATGATAGAATCTTTCACCTCTAAACAGTCTTTTGTTAACTTTATTAGGATTGATTTTTTTTTTAAATTCATATGATACTTTCGAAGCCGCTACATAATTTAATAATGTTTTTAGAGTAACATAAGTCGAAGGTAAGACTACTGACCAGTGGCGTGCGTAGTATTTCTAACCAGGGTAGGCAGTAGGAAAAACAGCGAAATAATTGATATTTAAAAAAAATAACCCCAGACAACCAACTCCTTCAAGTTCAATTTTCGCTAAGAATGACTAAGCTGCTGGCTGTAGCCGATGCCGGTTAGGATTACCCACTACATCAAATAACCGCTTTATCTATGCGTATTACTAGCCAATTTGAAGTTTCCATATTTTTTCCTCTGAATAAACACAGACAATGTTTTGGAAGATAGACTACACAGTATGATAATTATTTCGTTAGTAAACAGATGGCACTGATGTGGCTGGCGTTACCGAAAAGCACAGCCTTTTAGACACTAACAGGAACGAGTCGTCTCTTGAAGCGCATTGGGCACGCATGTACGTTTTTTTATGCAGAATAGAGTTAACATTTGAATAATATGATGTGTGCGTCATTTTGTATACTTAGTTCCCGTCTTTGACACCTTCTAGTAGTGTGGTTGGTGCGGCGCGCTCGATGGTGCGATTCGTAGTTGATACTTCACGGGGATTTTTGAAAGTGGACATTGATTTCTTGCAACATTTTTCACAATTTTTAATGAGTAAGGTATAGTAGGCATGCCTATGTTCCCATATGGACGGCACGCCACTGCTGCTGACATAAAATAACACCGTAAGAATTACGTAATAAATGAATGTTCTATAGTACCTACGTTGTTTTGATATTGTGTACTCGTATGTTGGAAACTTTTCTCGCCTCTAAGCCCCCTCCCTTTTCATACATACCGTATGCCGTGTTCCTGGGCAGTTTCTTGGGGATTTTGCGCGGGCCACATAATCCGCTGTGCACCACCTCCCCTTCCGATAGAGATTGTTTACCGCGTGCAGTGTGCTGTGTGCAATATGCACGCTGATCCAGAAAACAAAACGACATGTGATTTATGAATGCTGAGTATTATTGTATTTACAAAAAAAATCATTGACAAGTCTTCGTGTTTCCATTAAAGACCCCAAAAATGATAATTCATCAAAATACCTGTTTGAAAACATTACTCTCCTGGGATACAACGTGGCTGACTTTCGACGTACCATTTTACAAAACAAACTTTTGTTTCCATCAGGTCTCACTGAGATACACCACTTATTTTTATTATTTTAAATCATAAATGTTCATAGGTTTTGTAAGAATAAAAATACCGCTACAATAAATTCACTATTTTAGCTGATTTCAACATTAATTTCAGAGATTTTGGTTACCCCTGTTGACAACGTAAAGTTTTGTTAAAACAGTGAGAACCTTACCTTGATCTCATCCTTTGTTTTACAACATAATTTTAATTACTCTAATTTAAGCTTTCTGCGTATTTTAATTTCCAACCATTTTTATTTAATTATTTGACCAGCTTCTTCTGTTCGTTAATCGACAATTTAAAAAGCAATTACTTTCCTAATTTTTTCAGACATTTTTTTCCTTCGTTGAAGGAAATTCCTTAAACAATATTTACAAAATTTGCACTTTCTTTTGCGCATAGTTCTCGAATTAAAACGGGACGGCAGGATAATATCTTGGCGTTATAAACCCTCGGGGGATGCTAGTTATTCACATTTTTTGTATGCCATAAATTAAATGTTGTTTATGACCAAAACGAACCGTTCTGATGCCAACAGCAAAACAAAATGAATGGCTTTAACCTCACGATTTGATGATATGTGATCATTGTTCACGTGTACGATTTTATATAGGTAGTCCCTGTTACGGTAGAAAATGTTGATGTTTTTTTTGCAAGAAATTGTTTTTCCTCGTGAATGCCCCTGTCCTTAAGCGAGAATGCACACAAAAGGAGCACTTTTTAATTATATTAGGTCATCCACTCTCCTTTGAATTCCGTTCATGAAAGAGTTAAGGCATTTCAGAAGTTTAAAGTTCGCCGGAGTCTTTAATACTTTCCGGGTCAAGCGAGAAGTATGGAAAGGTGTTCATGTCGTCCCCGAATAATGAATACACTTTTCTAGGAACTTCCTTTACGAAGGAGCCTGAAATAATTCTTAATCGCCACTTTCCCGAATGGAGATTAAAACCTTTTTTGTATTTATTAAGAGTATTAATTCAAGATTTATTACTGTTGTTATCGGGCAACCTCGAGCCGAGTTATACTTTGTTTTTGCTTTCTACATTGTTCGAATAAAGTTTATCATTAAATTCAATTTATCAGAATAAGCAATATAGTTCTAGAATTCTCCATTAAATTTGTTAATACGCTTCGAGAAATATTCTCCCGCCTCCCTTGTCCATTTTAATGCTCATTAATGTTTCAGCAGGTTGGAAACTTTCCTATGTTTCTTATTTTTGAAAATATTTACTTCTGTTTTTGCGGTTGAAAACATTATTTGAAAATTAAAATTGCTTCTAGAATGTTTACTCTTATAGTTGGGCGCTTGTTTAATTGAGGTTCTACGAACAAGAGTCTTGAATATATTAATAAAGTAGGCTCTGTCATAATAATCAAATATTATGATCGTGGTAGCTGTAGATAGTCGTTTCTACCAATATTAATATAATCCTGTCCTTTTACTTTTCAATGGATGCTTCAATGCTCTATATGAAAGAAAAGCTGTTCAATTTTTATGGTTGCCCAGCTCACCTTTCAAACGTTGATTCTACTTCAGACGATCAGATTTCTACATAACGGTACTTCCCAAAAAAATACATAGTATTTGCATTGTTTGATAGTATATTACGTGTATGCTTATTGCTAACACTCTGCTATCTCCTCAATATCTTACCTTTCTCTTCTATTCGTGAACCCAATAAATCCTCGCGTAATCGGGTGAACGAGGCACGCCAGCCGTCTATCTCCGGTATAATTCATTCCCTCCTTCACTTGGCAACTAACACGTTCCCTACCCTTAGCCTACACGAATACACTATATACTTTGTAGCATATGTAGTATAACGTTGATAATATATTCCTAAAAGAACCATCTAAGCTTGGCGTACCAAACCTGAAATTTGAAAATCGGTTTTATGGTCTAATATTCTAAATATGCAGGATCATTTTGGGGTTGGAACCTCTGCCATCCGCTTTCGGCTATTGGTTATTAAACACACATCTTCTGCCCTGTGCGAATATCCTATTAAATTATGTTTATTAAACACATGAGGTGTTTCTGATTACTGTCTTTCTTCGTCTTCCTGTGCCCGCTTCTTTTGGAAGTTGACTATCATTAGAGCAATCATCACCCCGCAGGCTGCAGTCCGAGGCAACTCTGTGGAACTGGATACGTTGTTTTAACCTTAATCAAATATACTCGTATGTGTCTTGTATCTTAATCACGATTTATCGTAATTAAGTAAACATGTCGGACACATTTTCCTTCTGTTGTTTTTCATTGAAATGGTTTTGGCTTTCTGCAAATAGGTTTCTCTCAATCGTAATTAATAATGATGAAACATGTCGATTAAGTTCTCCTCCATTCTACTATTTCTGTTAGATTATTTTCTGAAAGTTTTTTTCTTATATTTTTTATATCTATTTTTGAAACTGCCAATTCGTGATGGAATTCCGTTGTTATGATTTTAATAATTATTAAAAAATATATAATAATTTCTTCAATAAATGTTAATTACAGGGTACTGTATATCCTGATGAGGGAAGCTTCGCTTCCGAAAAATGTCGATTTTTATATATTAAACAGTGGTGTAAATAAATAATGTCACATTAATTTTAAATATACTCGTATAATACTTTATTAATTACAGTGGCAGCTGGTGAGTTTTATAGCGTTGGTAACTATTTTTTTTTATTTTTTTTCATTTTCGACTTTCAGCGGAATAGATTTATTATTCAATAGTTTTGTATGAAAAAATAAACATTGTGAAGGGAAATCTTCTTCCTGAAAGAGTTATCTTAAGACGCTTGTTCCAAACTAAAACTTTTTGTTCTGGAATATCGCCAAAATCGGAAGAAAGGTCACGTCACGCCTATGGGTCCTTAGACATAACCTCACGGTTTAAGTATTTATTTAATACGTTGGGCAATTAATAATTTAGGAACAGATGCTTCTCTGCTGCTTCGTTAAATTACGCGTCTTGCTTCGGTTTGCTGAAATTAAACTGTAGTTACCCGAAACGGAGAGTAAAATAACGATTACTTTCACCAAGGTTTGTGTTGATAAATTCGTTTTAGTGTTGTAAAAGTCACCTGTCGCCATAAGCTTAAAAGTTTATAATATAACATGTGAGTGTGGTTAGATGTTTTACTCCGTCGTTAGTTGGGAATTACATTCGCATTTTTAACCAAGCCGAGTCTAATTAACACTTCATATAGTTTTATTTATTTAAAAAACCTTTTTTAACTTCTTTCTACTGTGGAAATGAGTTATATAGTGATTTGATAAAATACACTTTTTAACTTTATTCCACTTTTTTTTTGACCGTGTCCGGTTTCAGCCTGTGACGGCTATCTTCGGACTGGTCCCGTCACAGGCTGAAACCGATCACGGTCAAAAATAAAATGGAATGAAGTTAAAAAGTGTTTTTTATTCAGTAATTACTATGGAAATCCACCATGTATTAACAATAAATGAATTTAAAATTATTTTGTATTCTCCACTTTGTTAAAATACAAATATCTACATGTTTCGAAAGCGATGCTTTTTTTCATCGGGAATATAAATAATACTAAAAAATAATATTTTCAAGTATAGACAAATGATAAATATAGAATACAATAATGTAAGAATAGATAAATTATAAACATTTACAAAAATGATAACAATAATAATTGATAATCATCCTTTTGATCAAAATAATCAGCTTTTCATTCCATGCTCAATAGATTAGTTAATGTACCTCTATCAAAAAATAATTTTAATAAAAAATTAATATGATTAAACAGATTACAATAAATAATGGTTCTAGTACTAAATTAGTAGATAATATATTAAACAGATTGCAATAAATAACGATTATACTACTAAATTAGTAGATAATATATTAAACAGATTGCAATAAATAACGGTTATAGTACTAAATTAGTAGATAATGCATTAAACAGAAAGTTTAAGAAAAAAAAATTAAATCTTATGTATATCCACAAATAACTGATATTAGTAAACATTGGTGAAAAGTATTGTTTTTAAATAATAATACCTCAAATTTAATAATTAAAAACATCCCAAATACTATCCAACCAGCTTTTTATATAAATAATAAATTGTATTTTAAATAATAAAGATAATGATAATATTTTAAATAAATCGGGGGTATATAAATTATTTTTTAACGATTTGTAACTATTTTTACATACGAAAGACTTCTAGAAATTTCAGTGTTAAGGAACACTTACGGTTTTTAGATAATAACAATTATTCTGAATTTGCAAATCATGTTTTGGAAACCAATCAATGTTTTGATATAAATAAATGTTTAAAAAATTTACATACCAATACAACCCGTTTACAATTAGACAAGTTTGAAATTAGAAAAAGCGGTAATAGTGAATTAAATTTAAATAGTAATATTTTTTTAGATAGCTTTCTCTTGAATTT